>JZKD02S1513854.1:653795-682118 GCA_000966675.3 Picea glauca
TACCTCCTCACCTAACTCCTTTATTACCCTTATCCATTCCCATTAATTCTTTTATCTTCTCGGGATTCTTATTTTATCCCTTGTTGTATACGCAATCCACTTTGTATCATATTCCTTTAATTAAATACCTTATCCCATTTATTTAATGCTCCATATCTTTTATTCAATGTTTGTTATCCCACTTATATACGTAAGTTTTAATAATTTAGATTATCAACCCTATTAATTCTTTACTCACATAATTAAAGAGTTGATTAATAATTAAATAACCATTGACAATTATGAACAATTAATTAATGATAATTAATTTAGTTAATATTATATAATAAACAATTTTTAGGACTATATTATTAATTAATTATAATTAATAATCAAGGGTCATTACAATCGCACAGTAACTAAGTGCGCTCAATATTAAGGTCCACGAACCTTTGTGTATATAATATGCATTATAGGCTGGTGAGCCATCATTATAAGTCGGAATGCTTATGTCTTGGAATTAGGCCCGCGTTCCTAGATGTTAAAGGCTAGAGCGCCTACTTTGTACTTGAATCATGATTAATATAAAATACATCACTGTGCAAAAACTGACCACAATAAAAGAGATGGGGGACTGAACTTCACCAGTTAGGGAAAGGGAGGGCCAAAAGACATGGGAATATTATATTAATATTTCCTAAAACATAAAGTATGGATAATTAGTTTATCCTAAGTTCTAAAGTTGGGGAAAAGTGGACAAAAGTAACTTCCTATATGACAAGTGTAAAGTTGGGAACATGCATTCATATTGTGGGGAAACTTAGCTCAAGGGGGATTTTTTTACAGAAATACTTACAGAGGGGAAAAGAGGGGAAACCAACAAGAGAGGCTGACCATTGTTTGACAAAGACTTCATAGTGATCCCAAAAACAAACTCAGTTATCTAGTCAATGACTCCATGACCATTTCACTCATACATCTCGTTATCCTTGATACAACCATTCCACCTTTCTGAAACCTGTTTCCCTGTCCCTTTTGGTTGGTGTACCTGGTTAGCTTGGAGTGGGATTGGAGAAGTAGGTTGTCAGGACCGTGAGAAGTTATCTGGGTGAGAGAATCGCAGGAGATTAATTTCCGTAGGTGCTAACCTGCAGCTACAGTGCTCTGAGACTTCTGGTTTGGCCTGTTGCTAAATCCCTAAAAGGGAAGCTGGGAAGTCGAGGGACTATTGAGCAGAGAAGGGGCACACTTCCTTGGGTGGGACAGGCATGTGGGGAATGAGAGGTTGTAGGCTATTAGTTTATTGAGCACCTGAGATGGAGTCTTTCCTGTTGTCCATGAGCCTTATCTTGGATAGGAAACCCTTTTACCCTGGGTGGAGTTCAGTCCCAGCTCGGGGGTGATTCACTGTTGAGAGTGATGAACAATGAAATCTGTGGCTGGGAGGTTTGTGGATGGTCTGTAAGCAGTTGGTGATAGTCCTTCTAAGATAAGTACCAATTGTGTGATATATGGATATGTTGTTTTGTTATTTACATGCCTATGTTACATATGTGACTATGATTGCTTTGGGCAATTTCCTGTAAATAATGCATATCGATAATTACTGTTATTTTAATATAAAAGTCGTATGTTACAAAAAGTAATTGTTTGTCATGTTTAGATGTAGAGATTACGCAAGCATGCTGTATGTATATGTTTTAGTTACATGCAGTCTAAAGAGTAAATTTAGGTGGCATTGCTTAGTTGAATATTGGGTATGCTACTGTATGTTCCACAGTATGGGAACGAAAGTGTTCCCTAGAGTAGCATTTTTCGGCCTGATGGTTGGGAATGTTACCGACTAGAGTTAGAGCATGAGGGGTTTTTCTGGAGTGGCGTACCCCAGCCTCAGGATGGTCAGGTGGATCGTTACAAGGCCAAATGAGGATGTTGATATATCTGAGTGTAATATTGGCACAAAGGAAGATCCAAAGTTTTTCAAGTTGTCTAATAGCTTGTCAAAGGAGCATAGGGACGAGTATACTAGGCTATTAAAAGAATTTTCTGATGTGTTTTCCTGGAGTTATGAATACCTCAAAACATATGACATCAACGTTATTGAGCACAAGATCCCATTGAAGGAAGAAGACAAACCATTTAGGACGAAGTTGAGACAGATAAATCCTATGTTGTTGCATATTATGGAGGAGGTAAATAAGTTGTTGGATGCCCAAATCATTGTCCCCCTAAGATATTTAGAATGGGTAGCCAACCTGGTCCCAGTGGGAAACAAGAGTGGAGAAATCAGACTTTGTGTCGATTTCAGAAACCTGAACAGGAGCTCAAAGAAAGACAACTACCCCTTGCCAAAAATGGAACACATATTACAAAGGATGACTGGCACATCAAGGATATCCATGATTGATGTCTTTTCAAGCTACAATCAGATCTCGGTCCTGCCTAAGGACAGAGAAAAAATGGCCTTCATCATTCCTTGGGGTATGTTCATGTATGCAAAAATTCCCTTTGGATTGATGAACGCAGGGGCGACCTTTCAGAGAGCCATGGATATCGCTTTCATTGGAGAAAAGGACAAGTTTTGGGTCATCTATCTTGATGATGTTACAGTCTTCTCTAGATCAGATAAAGAGCACCATGAGCATTTAAAAAGGGTTTTCTTGAAATGCAGGAAATTTGGTCTCTCCTTAAATCCCAAGAAGTATTTGTTTTCCATGAATGAGGGAAAATTTCTAGGCCAAATATTATCAGCTATGGGAGTCAAGATTGATCCCAATAGAGTATAAGAAATCCAAGCCTTGTCACTCCTGAGATCCAAGAAAGAGGTCCAGTCTTTCTTGGGGAAAATCAATTTTCTAAGAAGGTTTGTTTCAAATTTTTCTAAATTGGTGAAGCATATCACAACCATGCTCAGGAAGGGGAACGAAGTGAAATGGACTGTTGAGGCCACAACAAAATTAAGAAAGCTCTGAATGAGGCACCTGTGTTGATCAATATTGATTATTCCAAGGATTTTCTGATCTTTTCATTTCCTTCGTGTGATACAGTAGCAACAGTTTTGTTGCAGAAGAATGTTGAAGGGTTGGAGCATCCCATTTCATTTTTTAGTCAGGCACTGAGAGATGTCAAGATCAGATACAACATTATGCAAAAGAAGGCCTATGCCTTGGTGAAATCTCTCAAGGATTTTAGAGTCTATGTTCTACATTAAAAAATCACAGCGTATGTTCCTTCAGCTTCAGTGAAGGACATTCTGATTCAACCTGACATAGATGGGAGAAGGAGTAAGTGGATTTCCAAAATCCGTAAGTTTGATCTGGAAATAAAACCCACCATGATAGTTAAAGGCCAAGGTTTAGCCAAATTGTTGGTTGAATCTAATTGCAGATCTTTGGGGGTAAACTTCATCAACACCTACTCAAATGGCCAACAAAATGAATTCGCTGACAAAAATCCTCAGGGAACCCTTCCATTGGCATAATGCACCTGGTATAAAGATATTATATATTTTTTGCAAGAACTAAGACCCCTTAATGGTATGATAAAAAGAAAATCTCAAAACAATTAGACATTTCCTTATTGACCAGGTCCTGTATTAGAAAGACCCTCTAGGTGTGCTTCTGATATGCTTAGACCCACAGGAGGCCCAAAATATTATGTTCAACTTTCATGACAGCCTATGTGGGGGAAATCATTTATGGAGAACCACATCCTATAAATTTCTCATGGCCAGGCACTTCTGGCCTACTCTATTCACTGATGTCTGTATGAAAATCAAGGCTTGCATCAAATGTCAGAAATTCGTTGGGAAAAAACAGCTCAAGTCTCTGCCATTAAAACCTGTGGTAGCTTCAAGACCCTTTTAGCAGTGGGGCCTAGAATTTAATGGAGAAATTCACCCTACTTCAAGCGGTCAGCATAGGTGGATCTTAACTGCAACAAATTATTTCACCAAGTGGATAGAAGCTATTGCCACAAGGAATGCTTCTCACAAAGTCATCATTGGTTTCCTTGAAGATATTATGGAAAGTTTTGGTTGTTCAAACAAAATCATCACTGACAACACTGCATCCTTCAAGGCCGAGCCATTGGTCAAATTCTGTGAACAGTTTAGAATTTCATTGATCCACTATACCCCCTACTACCCCCAAGGCAATGGACTAGCAGAGTCCTCTAACAAAATCCTAATAAATATCATCAAAAGATTGCTAGAGGACAATAAGAAATCATGGGATTCAAAGCTTAAGTTTTCTTTGCGGTCTGATCGAGTGACAATGAAGAGATCCCTGGGACTTTCCCCTTTCCATCTTATATATGGGGCTCAAGAAATTTTTCCTTCTCACCTTGCCCTGCCTGTAGAAAAATTCTTCCAAGACTACCAAGAAGAGCCTGATGATATGATTAGAAGGATTCTGTAGCTGGTAGAAGTCCAATAGACTAGATAATAGGTGAGGGCTAGAGCTCATGAGCATCAACAGAGAATCAAGTAAGCCTTTGACAGAAAGGAAAGAAAATAGGATTTCCAGCTGGGAGATCTGGTGCTTAAATGGGATGTGCCCTGACAGGACAGAGACAAGCACAAAAAAATTGATGCGTTGTGGATTGCTCCCTTCAAAATCTCTAAGATAGGTCAAAATAACACCTACAGGTTGCATAATTTGGAGGGCGATCAAGTTTTCGGTGGCCTTGTAAATGGGCATTTTCTCAAGAAGTTCTTTATTTGAGCCACAAGTGGCTCTCATCTTTTTGTAAATATTGTTTTTCTTTTATTTATCGATCTTGTAGGTGACTCCATAGCCCAAAAACAAGGCACTGAAACTACAGAAGAATTCTTGGCATCTCACAGGGAGTAAGCCATCCCCCATGGAGCCTAGTGTTATCACATTTATTTGCAAAGGAGGGGTGTTTTCCTATGAAGTTGGCCTCTTGGAGAAATGATTAAAGAAAGCAGGAAAAAACCCACATTTTGGCTTATATCCTAAGTCAGAGGAGTGATGAGACGTTTTGGCACGACATGATAAGGTGCGTGTAGATCTGGGCGGTCGAGAGCTAAGCGCCCTAGATCAATGGTATATTGACATATCAGGGCCTCAACATGCACACACAATAAAAAAGGTAAGGAAGGCTGGGAAAAATATCCGTGGTTTGTGAAGGTGCTATGTGTCAGCCAAAGACACACATTGGGCCCAAAAGCGGGGAGGTTCCAAACCACTTTTCGCAGCCCTTATATGCACATGTGTAGATAGTGTCCTATACTGGGACGACAAGTGGCCACCCCTCATCACCTCCACTCCTTCCAACTATCTTCCACTCACTGTCCCACCAGTACCTGTCCCTTTCTCATATACCACCACCTGTGCCAACTCGCTCTACATCGCCTCCATCCCATTACACCTCAGCTTCCGCTTGTGTGACCCCCACACTATCCTCAGTCTCCTCATCCATCCACAACTTCCCGTCTGCTACTCCATACCAGGTGCACCCATCACTTTGTCAGTAGCCATGTCTACCGTCAGACTTCCCTGTAAGCATCCAGCTCAGATCCAGATGGAAAATGTTGAGGCTTCCACATCCTGCAGAGGAATAATTGACTTGGGTCTTCTAGATTCCAATGAAGCAGTTATTGAGATTGGTGGGGGACAATTGAACATCGTTTCCACCATAAATGGAAAACCCAGAAATGACTATAAGGAGGTCATCTCAGGTGCAGAGCCTTCCCGAAACATGGTTGCGTCTGACAGGAAACTGCATGCGCAGCTTGCCAGGAAGAATGCAGACATAAAGCCTTAAAAGAAAAATCTCAAGCATGTCTCTAAGTTTTTGGATTTGGGTATATAGGAGTCATTTTCATATTTTGTAGGTGTCGATGGTTGAGCTAGGCTCCCGTATTGTAAATTTTTTATGAATCACTGATTCCTCTGGTTATGTATTTTGTATTTGAGACTTCTTGTTTAATAAAAGTCAGCTTATTTCCATCTCTTTGTAAATGTTGTTTTAAGACACTCAGAATTGGAGGATCTAGTCGAGGGTTGTGATGTTGTTTTTATGTAGGTTCAATCACTGAAACATTTTTACTAGTTTTAATTAGTTTCTTGTTTTATCTTTTCCCCCTCTTTTATTGAGTAGCTCGGAATTGGAGGATCCAATCGGGCTATTAAAGTAGCATTGTGATGTAGGTTTGATCATCATGATGTTGTAACTATGTTTTTTAGACATATATTAGTGTTTGAAGCTTTGAATTCAAGAGGATCTTGTTCTTGTAGCTTTTCTTCTTTAGGCTGCTGGAAGACCGGGTGTCCATAGTAGACCCTTACATATTCTCACTATTTCTTCCTCCTACTCACCCTTTACTACAACTTACTGACTGAAGTTAGATCAAGACCTCACTTACTTGTGCATTGCATGGTCTAGGATTCTGAGTTAAAGTGATATAACCTTGAGACTACATCCATTACACCACCCTTTAAACTATTAATTGTGACATACAAACTGATGGGTATCAAGCTTACCTATGACGCAATCCAGAGGTGACTTATGGTGCTAACACCCTGAAAATATGAAAAGTTAATATGAACACAAGAGCAAACTAAAATATGGACTAAAAATTAGACTTATACTAAAAATCATAATATTAAGATTAATGGAAAAGTGTTTGTGGTGAATGGCTTCGCATGGTCCTAAGTGACATGAAGCTAATATCTTGACTCTACTCTCATTGTTTAATTAATCTATAGAAAGGAAATAATTTGTTTGAGGGTGATAACCTCCTTAATAATGCTACTCAAGATTTGATGTTGACCATGTTTGATAAAGGATCAGATGTTTGTATATGTATTACAAACCACTAAATGTAAACCCTTGTACTCCTTTCACGAGTTGCAATGCCTTGTTATGGATCATTGATCTAGATTGAATGGTTGTGTATGAATCTTAATAGATTTTGATTGGAAATGGCCTACCTTATTTGATTAATTTTCCTTATGTTTTCTACATGTGTTCTATGGAGATAAGGGAAAATGGACGCATGTTGTTTTGGAATAGCCCGAGCCTACCTTGCATGAATATTTTAGTGGCTTGAATTTATTCAACCTTGTACTTTTCCTTGCAAAGTTTTTGTATGTTGAGGAAGGTAAAATTGTGTTGGAATTAAGACCTACTTCTATCCATGTATGAGTATTTTGAGTGGAGGAAGAGGACAATATCATGGTGAACAAGATCTCATCTTGCATTAACTATTGGGTATTTGGAATCTTCACCATGAGATAATTTATTAACTAGTTGTGGATGGAGTGATTGTTGGCCCTTGACCAAGTTTTGAGGAACAATTGGTCATATTTGACCATTTTTGGACTTCGACAGCTTTTCAAAGATTGAGCGCAACGCAAAGCGGAGATCCTGGAATCCAGACCCCTTTCTTGGGTCCATTTTGGGTTTTGGGGGATAATGCAATGGGTATGGGATGTCGGCCCATGGGTTTACCCATGTTTAGGACTATTTTGTAAAGTATAAATAAGTAGCTAGACAATGTAAGAAAAGAGGAAAATAAGCTAAGTGCTAGTAAGGGCTTTATGTATATTGTGTGACCGACATGCAGAGCTGAGTGCAAGTGTTGTAAGTGCTAAGTGCACAGATTGTAAGAAGGCTATGTGCTAGATCTACTCGGGGAAGGAGGATCTGGCGAGGTGCATGCATATCTCCTGTCCTATGCAAAGTACAAGTGTGAGATCTATGTTGTAACCCAATTGACCAAAGATAATAAAGAAGAAGAAGTCTTTATGGACATAGCCTGAGGGTGGGGGTGAACCACGGTAATTCTGTGTGTTGTGCTCGGTGCTTCGACTTAATGTGTCAGTCTCTTTCCATGTGTTGTGCTTGATATGATTATGCTAGGTTCTTTACTATGATATACTTAGATAGATCCACTTTGATTTGTGCTTCTTAGATGTGTGGGTGTAGATCTGACATATATGAAAGTGTTGAGTGCTAGACCTATTTTGTTGTTGCTAAGTGCTAACTTAACCTAGATCTAAGTGAATGTTGCAGTTCTCTGTGCCATATGCGAAGTGCCATGAGGGTTAAATACGGATGAATGACCTATTCTAAAGTGATTTCTAAGAGTAAGAATCATAGATCTATGTCCCAACTAAGGTTGCAGACACCTGAGTCTTGCAACCAACCCTACCTCTACCTTGGGTGAGACTTCATCTGCTTCGCAGGTGTTTCCGAAAGGGCTGGTAGTTAGGGTTTTTTTGGTGCGATGTTGAAGCATTGAACCCTGGGTCTACCCTTGTGCCAACAAATGGTTCTGTTGCCGAGACCTGAAACTGTGATTGTTGGGAACTGAGGAAGAAGAAACTTTGTCCAAAAGGAATCTTCGTGCGTAGATCTGTTTCCCTAGTGCACAATGTTTTACTCGACCTGTGAAGCTTTGTGCTAGGAATAAGGTTAGATATGAAGAAAGGAAGATCAGATCCGAAGAAAATAAGAGAGATTTGAATGCTCTGTTCTCTAAGAAAAGTAAAAGTGGAAATTTCTGAAAGAAAGAGGTCAGATCTGTGGAAAAGAGGTAAGATATGTAAGATTTGTTCCCTAATAAAGGTAAGAATAATCAAAAGTTCTTAGATTTGGAAGCATTGTGCTCTATAGAAGTAAGATAAGTGAAATTTTTTGTTTCTAGAGCATGGATCTAGGTATGTTTGATAGATTATGTCCTAGCTTAAAAAATACGACATTAATAGATGAAAGAAAGTTTGATATGAATAGATCTGATAAGTATAATGATAGATATGTTATACCTATGCATAGAAAGAATGTGTGGACTAACAAATGGATGCAGGATCCTAGAAATGAATTTTTTCCAGCTAACCATTATGATCCTAGCGCACAGTACAAGAAGAGTTGGGGATAATTGAAGATAAAAAGAGTATTAACTCTTTGTTACAGTTGCAGAAGACCATGACATCTTGCTAAGGAATTCCCTGGGAGAAAACCTAGTTGCATATGTTGTAAGTCTATGGACCATGAAGTACTGGATTGCCCTAGAATGATTGCTAGAATTGAAAATTTGAATATGGAGCAAGCAAATCCTAAAGGAGACCAATAAACTAATTTTATAGAATAACCCCATTAAGAGTCAAAGATTATGTTACTGAAAATGAAAGAAACCCTAAATGAACATAAAGATGTCAGTTTGTCAAAGATCTTCAAAGAAAAGGAGAAAATCGAAGTAAGAATAGGAGACTACGACATTGACTATGCTCTATATGAGGGAACACAGATGAACATTATGACAGAAAGTGCTTGGGAAACCCTAGGAAGGCCTGCTATGGTTCCTTCACTAGGAAGAATAGGGTTGTTTAAAGGAAAAATGGTAACTATATGTGGCAGAATTACCCAGATAGCTATGAGTACCCATGGATCTTTGACAGAGGAAGAGTTTGAAGTCATTAGATTTATTAAGGACCGTGCCCCATTTCCAACTTTGTTAGGAAAGATCTGGATTGAAAAAGACCAGATCTAGAGAAAAGAAGAAAAGGAAGCCCTAGAATAGAAGAAGCAAGAACTCATGGAATTTATGACTAGAAGGATCGCCTACTTGATGGAGGAACAAGAGAAAAGATCTCAGTTGTTGAACACTAGGGACCTGGATGTCGAAGATATAAGAGCATTAGAGGAACCACGGAAGAACCTTAGTCGCGCGAAGTGCCTATGTCGAGAGAAGATCGGACTTAGAATGGAAAAAGGATAATCGAGATGAATCTCACTGGGAAGAAGGATAGGAAGATAAGTAAAAAGAGAGCCAAGATTGAAAATTTATAGAAGGTTCCAGAGGAAACTTTGCAGAAGGAAAAACCACAAGAATTGAGCTTCATCGGGATATCAGAAGAGCGACATATGCCACTTCGCCGAGGTGAAGTAATATAGCCGTTGGAAGCCAATATAACCATTCGAATGCCACTCCAAACAGGTTGGAAAACATTTATGTCTCACCACTAGACCGTTTGACCACACCATAACAGACATAACATGAGTTAATGCAGACTCATACCCATTGCAGGAAGACCATTTCTAAGTTTCCCTACTTAGTCCATCACACCACGCACCGAGACTAATTTTTGCTAAGTGATAATTCGAGCTCGAAACCTGAGATTAGTTCACCCTGTGATCATTTCCTTGTTCCCATACCATTCACTGTAGTCTCTGCATTCATTTCACACTTGAGCTAGTTGACCCAAGCTTGTATGTCAGACGAGCTCAGCGCTGCTGAGAAAGTAGTTGAAGAAGTTTTGATTGACTTAATGATTGAGAGAGTCATGTTGGAGTGAGGATTATCTATAGGAGTCTAAGCATCGTCAAAAAGAGGACCCTAAGCCTCCCCTTACACTGCTCGCACATGTCCATCTTCGACAACCGATGAGAAACGGACCAAGCACATAGATGAAATCACAAATACCAAGCTTATCCCACACATTCTACCTACGTACTTACCACCTCTAAGAGGTTTCATCAACCGTGATAGTGTACCTCACGACTTTGAGTACACTTTGATCACCACGTACCTTCTGAAAAGGGTGCACGCAGTTCGTGCTGACTAAGATAAGATCGCAACACTGAAATTTAGCGATTTTAACCTTGGAGATCGTAAGGTTTACAACATGTTATCCCCGAATAAGTACTTAACCAGGACCAAAGGAAAGAATTCTAAGATTGTCCCACAATCATGGACCCAGAACCTCATGCAGTCCACACTGCTTAATGTAATGAAGATCTCGCACTTCGACAGACACCAGGAAGTCAATGCAAGCGTCAAGTTGTTGTTGTCCTACTACCATGGAGGATACTTATGGTTGTACTGCTGCATCACTATGGATCCGACCTTGATCAATCGGATCACAGGACTTATTATGCAAGGACCTGACCCAAAGGAGTTCTACCCTAGAAAGACCTCAGACCGAGCACTAGCGCAGAGGATAAAAGAAACTTATAGCGATGTCGAGAAAGGCACGTGAGGCTACGAGGTAGCCTCTATCCAGAGTGGCGTAGTGTACCTTGCCTGTCAGCTAATCACGGGTAAGCTAGTTCAAAAGAAAAAACCAACACAAGTGACTGGATTCGTAGTCGACCTCGCAGGAAAGTGCGCCAAGGGACTACAGATGAACTAGGCACAATACCTTGTAAACTAGCTAGAGCTTGATTGTAGATAAGAGCAAGACCAAGGGTTTGAGTTCCACTTTAGTTGGTTGCTCATCCTAATCGATTTCATTGCAAAGGAGCTACAAGAAGGTGCCACTTTTTCGAAGATCAAGCCCTTTGAACCACTAGTCGTGAAGTTTTATACGTTGTGGTACTCCAACGACATGAACAATAAGTGGTAGTCCAATGGAATCTTCCACGCTTATTACAACCAATTGAAGAATGCAATCTAGTCTACATCGTGCCTCACCCCAAACACACTTCATAGGTTTATACCTTTGATAAAATTTAGCATGGACTGCCACTTCACCTATATCACAACGCATAATAATGAGCACAAAAGACATCTCCATTCATACTACAAGTTGACAGAAGAAGACTTGGAGCAGATTACCAAGGAATGGTCAATAGACCTCCTTATTGCAGCAGACCCCGTAGAAATGTTCGACATGGAAATACCTGAAGCTATGCCGGATACACTTGGACCAAGCAATACCAAGAAGTATGATGAAGTTCAAGATATCCATAACACATCCATGAAGACTACTTCGATCTCACCTGCACAGGGAGGTGATGGTGAAGAACTAGGTGGCACAGAGGTTGCGAAAAACAAAGGAGAGGTTAATCTACCTAGAGAGGAAGAGGATGCCACTAAGAAAAGGAATATTACCCCACCAAATCCCTCATCATGAAAGAAAACTAAGGCCACCCAGACTATGTTCGAAACTACCCTCACACCTGACAACTTCGACTTCTTAATCGTTGCGTTGAATGATGCTTCATTAGAGATCGCAGAAAAGAAAGAAGCGAAGTAGGAGGAGGTATTTAATTGAATCAAGAGCGAACTTCAAGAAGTGCAGTAGACACTCCAGTCCAACAGAGTAGTTTCTACTACTCCCTTGACAATTTGAACAACAGGAACAGACAATGAGCCCACCCAATTACACCAGATCACTGAGAAAGTCGAAGCTCGCCTTCAAAGAGCTCAAGTAGACATAGCGCAAGCCACCCAGGCTTTGATACACATATATATTGCACTTGTAGAACAACAGAGTAAGGCAGAATGGGGAAATCTTTCCCTGCAAGTGAAGTGGGATGAGGAAAAAGCACAGTTACAGGAGAGCAAGGACCAGTTGCTAGCAGAGCAACTTGAAGTACAGGAAAGGGTTCACAAAGCACTTCACTCTGTGGTGATCATAGAAGTAAAGATTGAAGAATGTGTCCCACAGCAGGTGGCACAACTTGAAGAAGTAATCTAGCAACTTTAGCAGCACATCACAGATATGGAACTTCGTACCATGCTCGAGACTCCTCAAGAAATAAGGGATCTAAGGGAGGAAACTATCCATAGCACAGTTGGCCGATTAAAAACATTTTCCTTGGAATGAAAGTAGCTAAGTGATAGAAGCACCCAAACTTATGAGAACCTCACAGAGAATCCAAAGTTGCAGGCATTGGAGGCACAACTCCAAGAAGCAAAGAAGCACGCAGACACGCTACAGGCGCATCTGAAGGCCTTGACCCCAGTCAAAATAATGAACAGGTTTGCAGAACAACGCACTGCCCAACAACAAGTACACACACTGCAAAGTAAAGTGATGGAAGTCTCCCAACACCTTCAACCAATCCAAGAAAAGGAATTCCAACTATTCATTGAAGTTGAAAGCTAGGGAACCGAACTTGAACAGGTTGTCATCACCGCAGAACAATGCCTGGAAGCACCAATAAATGACACAATGATCCAGGAGTTCACTGAGCAAGAAGTTGTCGCACTATAGTAGGTCGAAGTAGTTCGATCCAAGCTCGAGGCATTCGAGGTGGAATTGATTAGACCAGAGTGACTCGGGACGAGTCACAGGTGAGTGTTGGGGGCCTGTTGGCCCTTGACCAAGTTTTGAGGAACACTTGGTCATATTTGACCATTTTTGGACTTCGAAAGCTTGTCAAAGATGGAGCGCAATGCGGAGCAGAGATCGTGCAAGCCAGACCCCTTTCTTGGGTCCATTTTGGGTTTTTGGGGATAATGTGATGGCTATGGGATGTCAGCCCATGGGTTTACCCATGTTTAGGCCTATTTTGTAAAGCATAAATAAGTAGCTAAGCAATGTAAGAAAAGAGGAAGATAAGCTAAGTGCTAGTAAAGGATTTGTGTATATTGTGTGACCGACTTGCAGAGATGAGTGCAAGTGTTGTAAGTGCTAAGTGCAGAGATTGTAAAAAAGCTTTGTGCTAGATCTACTCAGGGAAGGAGGATCTGGCAAGGTGCGCGCAGATCTCCTGTCCTATACGGAGTACAAGTGTGAGATTTGTGTTGTAACCTGATTGACCAAAGATAATAAAGAAGAAGAAGATTTTGTGGATGTAGCCCTAGGGTGGGGGTGAACCACGATAACTCTATGTGTTGTGCTCGGTGCTTTGACCTAATGTGTTGGTCTCTTTCCATGTGTTGTGCTTGATATGATTATGCTAGGTGCTTTGCTATGATATACTTATATAGATCCACTTTTCTTTTTTCTTCTTAGATGTGTGGGTGTAGATATGACATATATGAAAGTGCTGAGTGCTAGACCTATTTTGTTGTTTCTAAGTGCTAACTTAACCTAGATCTAAGCGAAAGTTGCAATGCTTTGTGCCATCTGCGGAGTTCCATGAGGGTTAAATATGGATGAATGACCTATGCTAAAGTTCTTGATAAGAGTAATAATCACAGATCTGTGTCCCAGCTAAGGTTGTAGACACCTGAGTCTTGTAACCACCCCTACCTCTAACTCGGGTGAGACTTCATCTGCTTTGCAGGTGTTGCCGAAAGAGTCGGTAGTTAGGGTTTTGTTGGTGCATTGTTAAATCGTTGAACCCTGGGTCTTCCCCTATGAAAATAGTGATTATCCCTAGAAAGGCACATTCCTTACTATAGTTTTCAATGGAGGATGAGGCCAAGGATTTAACCCTAGGCTTTATGAGGAAAACATTTTTTATGTGGGTAGGTTTCTAACAATGACTTAACCCCATGTTTATTGTTTTCATTGCAATGCTTGCATGGTAATTGTAATAGTGGTTGTGTTTGATGATCTCTATGGATGCCCATTTTCCCTTTCATCTATTATTTTCAATATTTTCCTTTTAAATTTTATGCGAAATCCCTATTGATAGTGATTACTTTGTTTTAAATCCAATAGAAGAGTTGCGATAAATCTTGACTCATTGTATGATTTCCTTTGTATTTTTACACTCATATACAATCTTGGAAGCCTTATGAATAGACTTGAACTGGTAGTTGTGATTAGGTGTATACCTTGTGATTTCATGATGTATCCTTACAGAGGCCAATGCTCAACCTACACATATACTAAACACCCTCTTTGATGTTTTGGTTTTAACTATTGTCTATTGATGCATTGGAAGTCAAAGGGTAAAACCCTTAACATTTTCCTTGGAGTTGTTGTTGGATAAATCACTAAATGTGGACATAAACTAATCTCCCTAGATCCACCTAGATCTAGTACAAAACAAGACATAACATGGTGATTTCCCTATGCTCTAATCATCGAATTTACTACCAAACAAAAGACGAGAGACATACCTTTAAGTGTCGCTTCCTTATGTATTTGTTGTTCCTCAGTTCTCTTGTGAGACTGATCCTACAGTGAGACACAAACCAACCAAAGTGAAAGCAGTAAAGTATATTCAATGACAACCTATGCATATGATCAAGGAGTTATGTAATAAAATAAAGACTATTCTATGGGAAAGAAACATGCCACTGTATTATAATAAATAATAGGAAGGGAGATTACAACCAGATGCTTTGATGTTGTAAGGTCCCTTCCAATGATTCCTTGCTTCCCACACACTTCTGATCCAAGGATTCTGAGATCAACAATCTATCTTGACAAAGTAATGCTCAAAATCCAAATCCAAGTTACAAAACTCAATAACTCAACCAAGCTAAATTTCTCCATGAGAGCTCCTCTCCTTTTATAAGTTGAAGAGGATAAGGTGAGGAGGTTAGGATGATCCCACTAAATCATGAAAGTGAGTAATATCCAAATCGTTTGGAGGCCACCTCACCATAGAAGCTTCTCCTTCTAGAAGAATTGAGAAGACACTCGTTTTTCCCTCGTACAGGAATTTCTGCACCCTATCTACAGTGTAGCCTGCGGAAACTCTGTATCCTAGCTATAGTGTAGCCTGCAGAAACCATGAATTTCCTCACCCTGGCTATAGTGCAGCCTGCAGAAACCAGGAATTTCTTCACCCTGGCTATAGTGCAGCCTGCGGAAACTAGGAATTTCCTCACCCTAGCTATATAGAAGCCTGCAAAAATCCTCTTTAATATGGTTTTTACAAAGGAAAATCCAACTTCTTCTCTCAGGCAAAGTTCTTCTCCCTTCATTCTTCAGGAATTCAGGCCATTAACCCCTCTAAAGGAAACAAATAGGTTTACACCATTAACATTCATAAGGGTGACGAAAATAATGTGTAGCAGGAGTTATATGTGAATTGGGTGAAACCCCAATATTAATTTGATTCCCATTACACTATATGTGAAGCCCAAAGGATCTATATATCATTTCAACTTCCCCTCTAATTTACTTGTCCATGAATCAATCTATGCAAATACTCTCTTTTCACCTCTACTATAAATATATGACACACACAAAGAGTTTGTTGGTCATAATAAATTCATGTTGAACTGTTGGTGATAGTTTGATGGAAATTGATACAGTTGTTTAATCAATAGTTTTGTAAGAATATTGGTTAGCATGCTTATCTTTATACCATGATATGAATCTACTCTTGATAATATAGTTGGGGGGCATGGCCTAATTGAAATTCAGTCTTGTATTCTTTGACATGTAGTGCCAACATATGAAAGGCTTCAATGTTTCATAATAAATATTGGTTGAAAATTAATATTATACTTTCCTTGAGGGAATAAAATCCCTAGTCTCAAAMTATGTCTTGAATGCAMACATTAATATTGATTCTTATTATGGRGTAATGGTGATACTTTTMTTTAACTGAATGATGGTTATGTGCACAATGTTATTTGAAGTTGTATACATGTATAGTATGGATGGTTGTATGCATAGTAGTGATTCAAGATTTTCATATATGTGTAAAATATGGTTGGGTTACATRTACCTRATTATTTTGAGTTATATGTGCATACAATGTAATTTTAGTAACAACACATGTTATCTAAGATGTGAATATTGCATACCCATTATAGAAATAAAATSAAGATCATGTTGTTGGTTGTTGGCTACTATATATTGATAATTTTCATAATAAATGTCTAATATATGTTGAAGAGAAACACATGCATGATATACTTCTAATGACTATGATGACTCACTCTAGGTCTTGAGACATATAGAGTGACACACACACACACAAATTATATTATCGGTAGTTATTTTCTATGGTAGTAGAAGGAGTATAATGATAAAAAATACTATACTTATGATGATTCCTTAGTGCTTCCTATATTTGATGTCTCAATAAGTCTTATAATTGATCACGATGGTTTAATAATTAGGATAATATGGGGAAACAATTCTTCAACTTTATCCTTAGAGTACCATTTTACCTTGGTTAATAGTTGAACCTTTAATCCCACTAGAAACCTTATTGTTGATCCCTTTGGATCATTCTAGTATTCATCTGTAGAAATATGTCCTATAGTAATTTTACCTATGCATTTGGTGCCAAATATTCCATGAAAGGTAATACTTGATCCTATTCATTCTCATCGATAATGGATGTATCATAGAGTTTCAGGTTCTCTACATTTACTACTCTGTGAATGTGTATATAAGGTGGACTATTGAGTCTTTAAGCATTGTTCCTACCTTTCCCAATATTTTTAAAGGTCCATATATTAAGGATTTTATTTCTTCCTTAGTCTCTGTAACCTTTCCTTCTTAAGGTGAAACCAAACACTATATCCAACTTGGAAGTTATTTTAATCCCATTTTTATCATTCCTAGCCTTGTATTTCTTCTATGTCTTATTCAATTTCTCTTGAAATTGTAATTTTAATTTCATCACTTGTGTTTCAAAAATGATATAGGAAGAATACCCAAAAAATATACCCAAAAAATCATGCAAGTTCAACAGAACAATAGGCATAAACAACAAGGATACAACCAATTGATAAATATATAGAGTACATGGGTTCCTTGTATAATGGAAGAACAAAAAACAATTTACACCCAAGACAATTCCTTAATAATTTGGTTATAATTCTCATAATATTCATGTTTTATGAATTCTACAGGTAGTCATAATCTCCATCAACCTATCACAATACAACACACAAGCTATAAATAGGTAGTGGGTTGTAGTATCCATCTCATATTTAAATATTCACTCATCATATTAGTTTATGAATAATGAAAGTGTCATCAAACAAATGGGTTTCACCCTACAGGTCACCACATTTCCAATGATAGGAATATGAAGGATTTATATTCCAACATTGTTACTTTGATACCAACCAAACAAGTAGACTCCAAAACACATTACCAACTCAAACCATGTCCTATTATAGCCCCTGACTCAAAGCTTTAAAATTCAATTGTTCCCATGATAAGTTTTCCTGAAGTATTCATAGCCAACATTAGTATTCATATCATAATAAAACCTCACAAACACATGGAAGATAAAACCATAAAATATCTAAAAAACCCTTAAAAAAATAAGGTATCTTTTGATCTAGGGCTCCAACAATGCAAGGATATAGGTTTGGTGAAAATTCCCACTACAAAGAAAAGGGTGGGAATTTTAAACACACAATTAGAAATGGTAAATGGAACAAATTTCCAATGTCAAAATGGAGGTGAAGCATGGGATAAAAATAAAAAATTCATACATGATAATTTACTTATGGTTGCTTAAAAAACAAATGTAGTCTAAAAGGGAACTACCCTCATCATATTTTTTATGCAGAATGGAAAAGGGGTTGGGATTTTGTATGGCCTCTCTAATAATATTTTAATATATCCAAAGAAAACTGACATATGTAAACACGTGGGCTTACATTTGAGGAGGAGATATTGAGATATTTTAGACCAAATGAATACAAACAAGCACCCAACCATGATACAAACCACATTGTTACAACCCTAAATTGCTCCATACATGCATACTTGGCATTTGGCCCTCTTACTTACTATTTTTACCAAGCCATCATTGAGTTGCTCTTCTTAAAAACATTATTTTTGAAGATGTACATGCCCTGCACCACTAATTCTTGCATACAGACTCTCGCTGCACCACTACAGCCTGTGTAAGTATGCTAGCTACACCATTACAAACTGCGTATACTTGCAAAAGTTGCAAAAATTAAAAAGTTGCAAGGAATTTGTTGAGATTACAGGCTATTAGGTAGTTTCCCATCTAATCCACCGCCTATAGCCCGTCACCCAACCGAATAACCATCCTTTTTTTACATAAAAGGAGGTGTTGGGGTATCATTCCAAAGAGAAGCATAAGAACAATGAAACTCTACCCTTTTCACATCCCCTCCTTGCCCCAAGAAATTGCAGGCACCTTGTGAGATTTGCCTCATAATTTCCCATTTTACCCCTTTTTCTCCATCATAAGCCCATTCCATTCCTTAGAATAAGTTTGAGAGGAGAAAGATACATGGAGGTGCACTTGGATCTCGGTAAAAGGAGCCTAGAACAAGTTCGTGGAGAAGTTGTCAACCTTGTTGTAAGTAAACATTGTGATATCAATAAAATAAATACTTTTCCTGTCCTGAAATATGATGTGTCAAATGTTCACATTTAGTTTATGCTTTATTGTAACATCTAACCCATGATTTATATATGAGATGTGTGTTTGTAGTTTCCTGTTTATCTGTTTGTGAACACATGCCAGCCTTGGGAGGAGGCTTGTAGTCAGCGGAGCTATCAAGTTCAAGACGATCGACATCGAACGCAGAGTAAAAGGTAAAGTTACCAGATCTTTTCACTTTGTCTTTCATGTATGAATTTGGGGTATATTCGGGTTAGTTAGAAAAGTAGGAGACTTTTAGATGGTTAGATCTACCTACATGTTGAACCCTAATGTAGTCCATAGGGGGGTTTTCCCACTATAGAAAAACTGGTGACCATACTGGGGAAGCCTCTAGGGTTTTAGGGGATTTATGGGTGTTTGATTGGTTTTATACCTTTTGAGTTTCTTTTTGAGTTTATTGAGTCTTTAAGGGATTCTGGTCACCTATTGGTGCCATACCGGTTCTCCTTGCCCTGTCAGTCTGCCTAATTTTTTTCTTTTTTTGAGAAGTTATAGAGGTGTATGCAGCCTATTGTGGTACACCACGCATACATACACGCCTTGCTTTATAGACATCCCACATACATACGCATGATGGTTAAGCATCAGTAGTGTGCCTCTGTCAACAATTTTTTCTTTAAGTAGAGGCATTCAACCTCTTCCCTGATTGAAGTTTCACTTCCCAGGGTTACTTGATTAAGTATAGTGTCTCTATTTTTACAGTCGAAGTCTGGGTTTGATGTCAGTTTGATTATCTTTTTAAATATTTCTTGTTTTTACTTTGAAAGGGTCTTAGGAAAGACTTTGAGTATTTTTTATCATCATGTTAGGAATCTTTATTGACTCCCTATGATTCATAGTGGGCTAGAGGTCAGTTTTCAGTCTTGTCTTATTTTTCACTTTTTCCCCTTTTGCTTGCTTTAAAGAAAAAGAAAAAGAATTTATTTCAAGTTTCTTCTTTGAAGCATAAAAAAAAATATAGAAAAATATTTTGTTTCTTAGTTTGGTTAAGTAGTTGGGTTAGTTACTTTGCTTGGTAGGAAAAAGAGTTATTTTCTTAAGTTCTTTACTGATTGCTTAAAACATTAAGTAGCTCAAAATCGAGCAAAATTTCATTTTAGGTTTTCCTTTAAAAGATCTTATAAAAACATTAGTTACAAAAAGTTGGATAAAGAGTTAGTTGCAAATCTTTATTGTCAACTAGAAGTAATTTTGCTTTCTATTTTTGTTTGTTTCTCCTTCTTCATCTCTCAATTCACATCACTAGTTTCACTATTGTTTCCTTGACTTAAAACAATCCATTTAAAATTAACGCTAATTAAAATTTACTAGACTTTATGTTTGTAGGGTCAATCAACTAATCTAGGCTAGAACCTTGAATTAGATTGGAGAGGAAACTCTTCAAGACTTATAAACAAACATTGGAGTTAGAGCTAGGGAGTGTAAAAAGTCCAGTAAATGTGAAATTTATTTGGGACACCCCTCTAACACAGGGGATAAACACGAGGTCATGTGTTGAAAGGTAGCAGAGATAACCCCTGCAAAGATGGACCAAGCGTAGTGGGGAACACATATTGAGGACTTGTCATGGGATATTGTTGGTTGCATTTGCCTATGGAGCTTCGTGGACCCCGAATCCATTTGGGATCCTCATTTTTCTTTCGGACCACTTTCTTTTGATACCCTTCGTAGATTTCAGGCTTTGTTACCCTGCTCATTGTTGTCCACCTGACTGTTGATTGTATCCGCTTGGTGACTATTTCCGGGCTGGTTACTTAGTTTCCTTTATTCTAGGGACTTACATAGGTGATTTCAGTGGTATAACATGGTACTTAGGGCAGACATCGGGCCACACTTTGCAAAGTATAACAGGAGGGTGCTTCCGTGTTCGAGTTGCACTTGCACCGGTAAGTTTATGTAGTGTTGGCTCGCATAACTGTTCTTCCAACTATATAGTGTTTTGATTTCTTTATCTTATAGGAACTTTTCTAGTGAGTTCTTTTTTTCAAATGTTACTAAAATCCTTACTGTGTCATTGATATTCTCACAAATTGGAAGATCAAGAGATCCGTTGGTCGCGAAGGCTTCAGGGGCTTTCACCGGTTACTTTGGAGCCACCGCCGCCACCATTATGGAAAAGACTTGACCAACAAGGGTCATTTGAAGCAATAAGACCACAAGAAACTGTGCCCGAGCCAACTCTGAGAGGAGAACACTCGTATCTGAAGGAACCAACAATTTCTAACCTTGGAGCTGAAGCTCTTGGGTCGTTTAACCCTCCGATCACTGACTTTTTGATGCCACTTTTGATACAAGTTGCCCCTCCAAGGATAACACATCATGAGCGTCATATATTTTTGCAAGAAACTATCGAAGAAAATGATGCTACTTCGTCAGGGATTCCTCACACTCCCTCAACGACTGCCACCACTGGGGGCATTCCGCCTCCTAACCCACCTTCGCCGGTTCATACCACCATGGTCTCTACAACTCTACTTCCAGAAGCGGTCTGATTCTGTCTATGGTGGCGATCAGTGCTCCATTTACACAGAGTGTGACGGGCCCTTCATTTTCATACGAGATTCCCAACTTTGATACAAACTCTGTACTCACCTACTCCACCCTACATACCATAGCTTTGGGGGCAGGGAGCTCAAACGCTCCTTTGCAAGGGCCCATGGGGGGGAACCACAACCCCTTATAATGCTATCCCTTACAGAGAGGGTCAGATAGCTCCTTCGTCCCCTTCACTCGGTGGTTCTCTTCAACAACTGGTCAGGCCAAACATGAACTAAAACTTGTTTGGAGTAGGCAGTCTAGGACCTTCTTCCTAAACCATGCTGGTGGGTTCAATTTCATTCTCTTTATTCGACGCATTTGGTAATAACGCTTTCTCATCAACTGTCATATCGGCTGGGGGAAAGCCTAGTTTTGGACAAAAAAATCCTGTGCGGGGTACTATTCCTACATAGGGGGGAAATACAAGAGTTTTGACTGAGGGAAACCCCTTCAATCGTTAATGGAACCCTGGGAAAGGCTCAATACCTATGCCCATCGGATTGGCAGGGGGAAACCCTCTCCAGAATATTTGGAATACAATGCAGGGAGAAATCCCTGCCTAGCACTCAATGTCCAATTACGGGAGTCAGCCGATGATATCCCAACAAATGCAGTATCCGTTCATTGGACAAGGCCATGGTATTTACCAGAAACCTGGTCAGCAGCCCAACTTTTCCTGGCAACCTAGTGCCAATCAAACTCCAAGATCCTTTCTTCCTGTACATAGTCAACAACCCAAGCTACCATTTCTAGAAACGTTGCATTTTCCAAACTTGTCGAGGTTGTTAAACGACCCAATTTGTCATGATCTGCATTGGCCTCCCATGCCAACTAAGTTTCCCTCAGACATTTTGAATTTCGAAGGTAAGCCTAAGGATGATCCAGGTGATCACATGACTACTTTTCACCTATGGTGCTCATCGAACTATCTACGAGATGACTCTGTATAGCTGTGATTGTTTCAACGCACTCTTATTGGGAGTGTCGTGAAATGGTACATCAATCTCGATCGCTCAAAATACTCTTGCTTTAGCGATTTGGAAATGGTTTTCCTAAACCATTTAAAACTACTTGTTGGATACGATGATGACACCAAATTGTTGGCCAACTTTGAGCAAACAAAGGAAAATCATATCTCGGATCACATACGAGAATGACAACATCAGAAGATTTTGATAAAAGTACCAATCCCACTAGCTTTCCTGCTAGAGTGGTTCCTTAAGTCTTTGGTACCTTAGTTATCTAAGGACGTTGCAACATCAGGAGTGTTTTCAAAGGAAGAGGTGATAATGAGAGCTCAACATCTTGAACTGATATACTCTCAGTATGGTTTAATCTATGAGGTTTTTCTAGATGCGTCAGAGTCCATCCTTGACAAGGCCAGACACAAGTCTGGACCACATGCTGATGGTATAGTTGGTTCAACACAAGTAAAGCCCACTAATCAACTATCAGATCAATTACAACAATTGTCGATACAGTAGACAATGGCCAGCCAAACCTATGGTTCAACTTCTCCCCCTACTCAAACATCGGACATACATAGTGTGTAGTCAAAGAACTCGAAAGAGAACCAATAGCCTGACAGCAAGAAAAAACAACAAAACAAAAAGGTTAAGGGGGATAAGAAACTCACCAACAATGCTAGCAGGGGAAACATAGAGAAGAAAAAGTTGAAGTTTCTGTGTAACCTTTGCACGAAAGACCATCCGACTCACCTATTCCCTCGGCTTGCGGAGGCCCATAAGTTATTGGTGTAGCTATAGACTGTTGTGTTAACGAACCCATTTCCACATGGGAAAAATTTGACTCAAGCCTATTCAAGCGCGGATGGGGGTAGTCAGGGACCCCCTCCGTCTTCTAGTATTCTCTCAACCATGAACATTTATGTGATTAAAGGTGACACTTACATAGAAACTAGGGCACATGACTATAGAATTCCAAAATCTTCAAAGAAAGGTAAATAAGTTGTAAACCCATCTGTTGCTCTCGAGATTGAGAAGACGAGGGGCTTAACAATGACACGTATCTCGAAAGGGGTGTTCAATAAAGCTTCACATAATCCAAATGTGAGGGCCACCCAAAATTACTCTATGGTGGAGGATTTTTCACAAACCCCTTGCACGATGTCTGCTTTGGAGGTCCTCTAGAGCTCCCCTTCTAAGAGAAAGGACATTTTAGCTGCCTTGGGCTGTACCGACACTTGTAATCCAAGAACGATCATGCTTGATATGACCAACTTGAAACCTCATCTCCCTTACCATTTTTCTTTTCATATAGTAGTGGCTTACCCCACGAAATATTTTACTCGAAATATTTTCCACATGGTGGTTGATGAGAGTGCCTAGACTTGCATGATGTTGTTGGTGTGTTGGAAGGCCATTGGACAACCCGTTTTGTCTCCATTACCTTCTCTGCTTACTACTTTTGACGATCGTTCTTTACGCCCCATGGAATCATCCCTTCTTTCCCCATGCAGTTGGGAGGGAAGACCATGTGCATCAAATTTGAAGTGGTCGATGCACCTCTCAACTACAACCTTCTATTAGGAAGGAGTTGGACTTATGCAATGCCTTCATTGGTTTCCATAGTTTTTTGGGTCTTGTTGTTTCCACATGAGAGTCGAATCATGACCATTCACTAGTTGTCCTTCTCCAAGATTTACCCTTCATCGAGGGCATCCACTGTCCTGATGATTGATAACCCTTAGCCCGACATTGTCAACATAGGGGTTGGTTTGTGCCCACCTTTGATGGGTACTTTCTATTACCCACCTACCTCTGGCGATGTCAAGATGATATCGACTATCCCCGACTAGCCTAGGGATGCAATTTTTCAAGTTTTGTCATTCTGTACGACTTAATTTAACAATATGTGGAATCATCCTTCCCCATCGGCTTCGATGGAATGGATAGGAAGTCCTCACATGTCCATGCCCTTGTTGTGACAAAAGTTGCATACAGTATTGTCCAGCAAGCTTCCGCCAACCCCGATCTAACTCCCGCACAGGAGTTAGATCCAGTTCTCGAGCCTATTTGGGCTCAAGGTTTCCTCACCACTACTGATTCTTTAGAATTGGTAATGCCCTATGATGAGGGGATTATAGAGGCATTGACTGGTGTAGACAAACCCTAGGATGATCTCCATCATAGATCTTATTTTCTCCCAGAGTTAAGAAGAATAGTGGAAGGTGAATTCATGTTGACTATGATTGGAGATAGGTCTTGCCCTATTAATCCTCTGGCTACACACACAGTTTATGCCAAAGGTAATATGGAAACCATCACTGAAACAATACCTATTGACATCTCCAAAACCCCTGGTGTTTTGGATAATGTCTTTGTCGGAGCGAACTTCTCCCCCAAGGAGATTCGAATATACACAAATTTATTTAAACAATTATGTGACATTTTTTCCTGGTATTATGAGGAAATGCCAAGCATTGATCCAAGAATCGTAGAACATGAGATAACAATTGATCCTAACGCCAAGCTGATCTGATAGAATATTCATCCGGTTAATCCTCATAAAGAGATAACTATTAAGGCTGAAGTAGAGAAACTGCTCAAATTCGATTTCATCTACCCCATTCAGTTGACTCAATGGGTGTCAAATCTCGTTCTAGTCAACAAAAAGCAGGGAACGATTTGCATGTGTATGGACTTCTGTGATTTGAACAAGCCCTATCCAAAGGATAATTTCCCCACCCCATTCATTGATCATATTGTCGATGAATGCACAAACTGTGAGGTCTTTTCTTTCATGGATGGTTTTTTGGGATACAACCAGATACAGATCAAGCCCGAAGACCAGCATAAAACATCTTTTATTTGTCCGTGGAGCACATTTTCTTATCATAATATACCTTTTGTCTTGAAGAATGTTGGAGCCACTTTTCAGTGGGCCATGTCTTTTTCTTTCCATGAACTTAGACATATAGTCAAGGTTGATCTCGATGATTTAGCATCATGATCATGTAAGAGAGATGATCATCCCATGCAGCTCCAACTAATCTTTGAGCGATGTCGCTACTATGGGATTCACTTGAATCCTAACAAGTGCAATTTCTACGTGACACCGCGTCATCTTCTAGGTTTCATAGTTTCGATAAGAGGGATCATGGTCGATCCTCTAAAGGTTGAGGCGATATTTCAGTTTCCTCTCCCATGCATAGTCCCTCAGCTTCAAAGATTACAGGGAAAAATGAACTTTCTTCGGTGTTTTATCACAAACTATGCCAAGATCACTAGAGGGTTCATGCATTTATTAAAGAAGGGAGTCCATTTCTATTGGGACAAAGCCGCTCAACACTCTTTTGACGCATTGAAATAGGCCCTTACGTCTATCCCTCTACTCCGACCTCCCAATTATAATAAATATTTATTATTGTAATTGGCCGCTGCAGAGTCGACCATCGATATGGTATTGGTTCAAGAAGATGATATTCTTGAAGAGCATGTGATTTATTACCTGAGCCAAGGCCTGGTTGGACCAGAAATCAACTACTCCCATGTTGAGAAGCTTGCATTGGTAGTAGTGCTTGCTGTCCAGTGGTTCTATCATTATATTATTCTTCGTAAGACCATTGTGGTTTTCATTGTGAATCTGTTTCAGTATGTGTTGACACGACGCATCATTGATGGAAACATCAATAGATGGATTGTTATCCTCCAAGAATTTGACTTGTATTTTGTTTCCGCAAAATCCAAAAAGTCACTGGTCTTTGCGGAACATATCTCAAAACTTTTGGTAGAATTAGGTGATGTTACGCCCGAAGAATCACTGATTAAAGGAGATCTTTTTATGATTTCATCTTCATACCTCTAGTATGGAGATATAATATTCTATCTATAGACTTTGAAGTGCCTTGCCTCTTCTTCTCGTGATGAGAGTCACTGTATACACCATCAAGAATGAAACTATCTCATACTAGATGACACTTTGTATCGTTGAGGTGTAGATTGCATCCTTCATCGGTGCCTCATTCATCAATAAGAGGAACTCGTTCTTAATGACTGCCACACTGGAGTATGTGGTGGTCATTTTTTCTGGGTTGGCGAAAACCCAAAATATTCTATGAGCCGGTTAGTTTTGGTTAAAATTAATCAAGGATTGCATTGAATCATTCAAGAAGTGCCACCCATGTCATATCTTCTCCTGGAATATAAGGGCACACCCCACTCCCATGTTTCCCGTTATTACTGTTGGTCCCTTCACCAAGTGGGGGATTTATTTTACTACATACCACACGACCTTAGTGAGGGGGAATCGTTATATCATCATAGCAGTAGACTACTTCACAAAGTGGGTCAGAGCTATTCCAACATTTAATAATGATGGAGAGACAAAAACTCTCTTTTATTTTAACTACATAATAGCAAGGTTCGACATCCCGAAGGATATTGTCACTGACCATGGCAGTCACTTTTAGAACAAAATGATGTCTGATTTAACATCAAATCTTGGGTTGAGGCAAGAGCATTCGTCACCCTACTACCCACAAGTGAATGGTCAGGTGGAAGTTGTGAATAAGCCCCTTAAGATTATTCTGCAACGGACGATCAATTATGCCAAGTCAAATTGGCATTTGATGTTGTACTTAGCATTATGGGCCTACCAAACGTCTATAAATACTTCCACCGTTTTCACACCTTTTCAATTTTTTTCTGAGCTAGAAGCAGTCTTGCCTATAGAGTGCCAAATCCCATCTCTAAAATTGGCAGTATAGTTTTTCAGACACTTCACCACTTGAGGAATGCTTATTATATCTCAAGCAGCTCTATGAGCAACCCCATGATGCATCCTTGGCCAATGAGGCTCACAATCAACAAGTCAAGTGTAAATATGATCGGTCTAGTTGTCCTCGAATTTTCTCTGAAGGAAACCTTGTCCTGGTCTACAACCAAGATAAGGATCCACTGGGGCTAGGAAAGTTCAAATCCATGTGGTTCGTACCTTTCATCGTGAAGGAGGTACTAAAAAAGGGTGCTTATCATCTGGTTGAATTTGAGGGAAATGCTTTGGCAGATCCTAGAATTGGGCTCTACCTCAAGAAGTATTACTCATAGGTGGGTCACCTTGGGTGACTTCTTGTACATATGTATAGTTCTTATACAATTAGTCTTTTGTATTTTTGTTTTATGGACATGTTGTTATTGATGTCATCTTTTTCACTATGGAAAATGTCAAGTGAATCAAAGGTGTTCGTTGGGTTCACGGACGTCGCTAGCCGACACACTCAGAGTCTTGCTTCCGCAACTTGGGTGATTTTCACGCCTCAAGGCTAGTTGATGTATTCTGGAGGTATCTATTTAGGTGACACCACAAACAATGTCGCCAAGTACAACACAGTGATACAGTTACTTCATGACACTTTCTCACATATCTCTCACCTCTAGGTCTACTTAGATGCACAGCTGGTCGTGTCCCAGTTAAATGGGGTTTACCATGTTTATGATCCTACTTTACACCGACGGTTCCTTAGGGTACGTCTCTTAGAAAACTACTTTTATTACATTATGTATATCCATGTTCCTAGGAGATTAAATCAAATGAAAGATACTCTAGCTAATCAAGTATTAGATTAGAATATTTCACACACATAAAAAGAAGCACACACATACACATGTACATACATTTGTAAAAAGGTGATCCATAAGACACAAAATATGTACATACATACATACATACATACATACATACATACATACATACATACATACATACACACATACATACATACATACATACATATATATATATATATATATATATATATATATATATATATATATATATATATAT
>JZKD02S1513854.1:689857-714603 GCA_000966675.3 Picea glauca
TTACTCGAAAAGATGATGGCCCTAGTATTGATGAATTTATACAATCTCACAAGTAATTATGGAAAGAGAAGTGGAAATATTTTGTAGACTGGGGTTTCAAAGGTGATGCTCTCATATGGTGGAAACCATTTCAACATTTTGAATGGATTTCACTTTCTAAGGAAGCACTTGAAAAATTACATTTAGAAAAGTGGTCTCATACAAAGTGTAAGGATAAATACATCACCAAAAGTTTATTTTCATGTGGAAAATCTATATTACAAGTTCATGGTTGTATTCATAAAGAAAATTCCATTGTTTCTATTAACCCTAGTTGCAAACAAAATTTTATCAATATTTATTTGGTTAATAAATTGCAAGTTCCAGAAAAGAATATTCAAAACACATAGGTTGCAGGTGAAAATGTTAAACTTTTTAAAGATTTAAAGCTCAATATGGATAAATATGTGTTGCATTCATATTTTGAGGCTCTAGATATGGGTGATTAAGACACTATTTTGGGATATCCTTGGATAGAATCAGTGGGTACCATTAATATTAATGTTAAAAAGATGTTTCTAAAGCTTTGGTACAAGAAAAAGAAAATTACATTGCAATATGTGTCTCTTAATAAGAAATATGGGCCCATAGAGGCCAACAAAGTAGTTATTGTCGAGTCTGAAGTTGAATCGGAGGCAGAGTATATAGAAGGGGATGAAGAAAAACTACAGGAAGGACATAATCCAAAAGATAAGGAGGTCGTTGAATCAAAGGCACAAAGTGTTGCATATTTGAAGAAAAAACAACAGATTCCTACAGTTGTTGTGTATCGCCATCCACGTCATATAGAGACACAACAATCATCAAGGAAAGGGCATGTGCATCAACACATTTATGCATGAGCAGGGCACCATACAAGAAACCGATCAAGAGGTGCATGGAGGACTACCGACACTACAAGAAGAGCTCAGGCTACATAAACAATCCCATGGAAACCCCAACATCATGTAGAGAAAGATCATGGTGGAAAGGAAACAAATGGACATCGTGTTCGGCTTCCATTGGGATGGATGGATGGTCATACTTGGTACCAGTTGGCTACATTTCTTAACTGGTCATATTGTATGGTTTCTTATCATGTTTCGAGGATGAAACATGTGAAGGGGGATGGAATGTAGTATACCTAGGGAGGTAATATGGGGTACTTAGTGAGGTACCCAATGGGAATGTGGTTATGTATTATTAGTGGAAGTCATTTAATATATGAGAATGTGTTCATTCAATGTAAAGTGGACTAGGTCCACTATATTAATAAAGGCCCACTATGGTAGTTGGATGTAATAAATGTGAGAAATCTCTCTAGAAGGTTCCTAGGAGATAGAGAGAGCTATATAAAGAAGAGTAAACAATGTAATGAAATATAGTGAAGAATATGGTAAATGTATCAAGCATTGTTTGAGGAGTGTTATCCTTCCTTAAGGATTAATATATGGTGTTACCTTACCTCAAGGGTTTTCTCTATTCTTGTGTTTAGTATTTGGTGAATGGTTTGGATTATTCTTGTTGATATTGTGGGTTTATTTTGGGATTTATCTTCAGATCTATTTAGGTACTTACCAGTTTAACCCTTTTTCGGGATCGAGGGACTAAATTTACGAAAAAGGAACCCCCACAGAGTCCATAGTTAAGCTCTTTCCAGACTCCCTAAAATTGAAAAGATTTTCAAGTGACCTTGTTCCTTCACAATCATTAATTAGTCTAGAAGAACATACTATACAAAGTCCATAGTTAATCTCTTTTCATACTCCTTAAAATTGAAAATATTGCAGAGTGACCTTGTTCCTTCACACTCATTAAATTGGTCTAGAAGAACACACTATATAGAGTCCATAGTTAAGCTCTTTTCAGACTCCTTAAAATTGAAAAGATTGTCGAGTGATCTTGTCTGTGTCACACTTGTTAAAATGGTTCTAAATAGATGTCTTTTTCGGTGCTAGTTTATCCCTTTTTCGAACCGACTAGACTATTTTCGAAAGAGGTACCCCAGTGGAGTCTTCTTTTACATTTTTTCAGACTCTCTAAACGTGAAAAAACCACCGAGATTACCTTCTATGGGCTCGTGAAAAAATACATTGAAGGGGGTTTCATCGTGTCCTGCTAATGAAATTTGCATCTCTGCGTCTTTGGCCTAATATCAGCTCCATGTTTCTCTAAACTGAACCTTTGAAGAATGCCTTATACAGAATCCTTGCAACACTTTCCCTCAGCGACCTGACACCTTGACCCATGGAGGAATTTTCCTCGAGTGTCCTTTTCTTGCACATGTCTCCTTGCTATAATCATTAGTGTGTTCCTTGCGCTTGGAAATAGTACACTTGTGACACTCGTTCCTCTTTTGTAACGCAACATTATTTTATTCTTTTTCAATCTCTTTAAAAATATTGAAAAAGACAAAAACAAAATACCCCAAAAAGAGGACGAGAAATATATTTTCTTTTTATGGCAGCACAATGAGTTTCCCTTGGACAAAGCACATCCTTACATTTGTTCATCAATATTTGGGATTTAATATGATCTTAGGAAGTTGTTCTCGCTACATAGAATTGTGTCCTCCTCTATTTGTTTATCCTTCCAAACAGATGGAGAGTTTGTGTTGTCTCCTGCATCGTGAAATTATGTCAATGCCATGCTGCCTGAGTTTGATCATCTATCGTGATCTTATCAAAGGGAAGTTTTACCCAACCTGATTCAGCCTTTCTGTATTTTTCCTCTTGACCTCATGCCCGACCATCCCAAAAGTCCAATCAAGTCCTTGTTCGAAATCAATGAAGTTCTTTGCCCGGTCATCGAGATCCTCTTGTTTGTTCCTGATGGGTCATCAAAGACCTATAGGTAGTGAATTCATACACTCACATTACAATCCTACCCGAGTTTTGAAGATCTTGAAGTTTTTGCTCGAGCTTTGAAGGCCTCATCTCCAACCATCACGCATCATTTTCTTCTTGAACATGGATACTATACATGTATATCTTTGATTTTGAGATGTAGATCTGATGTGTATTTATCGTGACTACACTTTATACAATTATATCACATGGATATGTAGTGTATTTTATTGGAAACCATGATTTATTTCATCCCGAGCATGGGTATGCCTGTCTTAGAGAGACAATTGTTATTTTTCCAGATGGCACCTCCCGAACTCTGGTCTCGGGTTGACTCACTTCGTACATCGGTGAATATTTTGTAATGTATTTCGGCCATCGGATGCTCTTCTGACCTCACACATTAGGGGGCATCTGTTATAACCTTAAATTTCTCCATAGATGCATACCTGGCATTTTTCCCTCTTACTTGCTATTTTTGCCAAGCCATCACTGAGTTGTTGTTCTTAAAAACATTATTTTTGAGGATATACGCACTCTACACCACTAATTCCCATGTACACACGCTCGATACACCCCTACATCCTACTTACGTATGCTAGATGCACCATTACAGCCCACGTATACTTGCAAAAGTTGCATGGAATTCATTTAGATTACGGTCTATTGGGTAGTTTCCCAACTAATCCACCGCCTATAGCCCATCACCCAACCGAATAACCATCCTTTTGTCATATAAAAGGAGGTGTTGGGGTATCATTCCAAAGAAAATCATAATAACAGTGAAACTCTTTCCATTTCACATCCCCTCCTTGCCCCCAAGAAATTGCAGCCACCTTGTGAGATTTTCCTCAGAATTTCCCATTTTTCCCTTTTTCCTCCATCATAAGCCCATTCCATTCCTTAGAATAATTTTGAGAGGAGAAATATACATGGAGGTGTACTTGGAGCTCAGTGTTGGCCCTTAGTTTTGGAAGCGAGCGAAGATCAAGCCAGAAAAGGAAAAATGTGAACTGCGCGGAAGACACAGTGACTGTTACTGGGTCGAAGTGAGAAAAAGAGCAGAAGAGATGGAGCGAAGTAAGAGAAAGAAAGAAGTTGGATGAGGAGATAGAGGATGACAGATCAGCAAGGAAGATGAAATGTGGACAACTTAGCAAGCGGAAAAATCTACCATTGGATTCTTTGATGCACTGCGTGATAAGGAAGGAAAGATAGGCTAGTGAAGCCCTCAAAACGTGGGTCAAGTTGACCTAGGGTTTTAGACACCTAGGGATTTTGTAGCTAGGGTTTTAACACTTAGGTCTTAGCCTAATTCTATCGATGAACTATTGAAATGTATAAATAATAACCTAGATGAAGGAAGAGGGTTTTTTCTGAGTTTGTTGTTCGATTATGTTACGAGATAACATTAGGTGATGAGGAGAGATTTCTATAGGGAGAGAAGTATTGTATTGTAAGAGAAGTATGTATTGTAATATCTTCAGCTGGGTGCAAAGATCAACCCTGCAGTTGGGTGTGCAGGGAAAGGGATAAAGAGAGACAAAGAGGAGAAGAAAGAAGATCTACTAGCTAAGAGCACAAACAAGAACTGTATGCTTCATCTTAATATATTATAAAGAACATTTATGTGGACGTAGCCCTAGAGAGATGGTGAACGACGTATATCTTGTGTCGTGTGTGATTGATGCTCTGTTCTTTGTCCTATGTTAGATCTGATAGATAGTAGTGCAGAGTAGTGTTGAACTGATACGTGGTATATAAATGTTGTATTGTTCTTGTATTGGATCTACTTGATATCCCCTTTGGTTGTAGACATCTCTGTCTTGCAACCCCTTCATAACTTCTTTGGGTGAGAATGCATCTACCTTGCAAGTGTTGTCGAAAGGGCTAGCAGTTACGGCTTGTTCGTGTGCTCCTGGAGCTGAACCCTGGGTCTGCCCTTGTGCCAACAAATGGTTCCGTTGTTGGGACCAGAATATTCTTGAGGGAATGTCAAGGTGGTTTCCATTGAAGAAAGAGATTCATAAGTGGATAGAAGATTAAGAAAAGGACTTCACTGAAGTTGAGAACAAGAACCCTAATATTAGTATAGAGGATTGGTTGGAGAGATATATCTTTACTGATATACACAGAATTTTCTTTGGAGGAATCCATCCAGAGCTATACGAGTGGTTAGCTAGGTTATCAGATACCCAATTTGAGATCCGATCTAGGCCACCTGTGGTTTGGACGTCAACGTTGATCAAGAAGGTCAATAGAGTTGATAACTCTGTGTCAAGAGCAGTAGATCACTGGTTTGATAGAAACATTGGAGGATATATCATCGATTTTGTTGTTGACAGAGTAGAGTCATATAGCCAAGATGAGAGATATTTATTTAAGGGACCTAGAGGAAACTTTTTACATTTTTTGAAGTTGAGGATCAAGATGCTATTGCATGAGAAGAGAATCTTGACGATACAGTAGTTGGTCGAATTGGAAAAAATCTAATGTTCAATAATTCAGATAGCGATATCGACACAAAGGCTGGACATACATGTAGTGGGAAAGAATTCAAATAAGTTCATCTTGCGAACCTATTTAAACAGAATTACAGGGAAGAGGGTTTCTACAGTGGAGAAGACGAAGATTTGATGAACGAAGAGCATTCAGAACCCATTGGGAAGAGGAAGAGGAAGCTAAAGAACCTCGCTGGGAAGAGCCAGAAACTTCAGGAACTGCACAGACCATTGAAGTAAGTACCATCACTTCCCCTGTTGTTTCAACAACACTAAGAAATCAGAATAGTCAGAGTTTCCAGAGCTCTCAGAGTACTATTACTAGCAGTTCAACATATACTCAGACAGGAAAACTAGGAAGTTGTATGGCAGATGAGATGAGGCTCCCTATCTTTAAGGGAGATGGATCTGAAGATCCTGATCATCACTGGTTCCTATGCGAAGCCGTATGGAATATTAAGAATGTCACTGATGAAGCTGTTAAAAGAGCTTAGTTCAATACTACCCTAAGATATCTCACACTGAGATGGTACATGAAGCTTGTCCAAGGACTTGCACAGCTTAAGACATTGAATGAGATTAAGAATGCATTAATTATAGAGTTCAAGAAACCCAAGTCGGAGTCACAATATATTACGGAGCTAAAAGAGATCAAACAGAAAGTAGTTGAACATGTTTTGGAATTACATCAGAGGTTCAAGACCCTAACATGTCGGTTGAGTTTTCAAATTCTAGATGAACAGAAAAAAGAATTGTTCATTGTTTCCCTCTCAGCACACATCAGAGTTCCTCTGATACAACAGAATATTGCTTCATAGGCTGAGGTTTTGGAGATCGACATGAAGCTAGAATCAACCCCTATGGGAGAATCCATTTTAGGTATGAGTCAAACCTTGAGTTAGCTAACTAGTTTGTCGCTGTAGGTCGAAGATATGAAGAAAGACAAGGGAAAAGATAAAAGAGAAGACATATGGTTTGTCAGATGTAGATTAGAAGGCCATGAAAAGGAACAATGTCCCCTATTCCATGAATACTTGGCCTCTGGAGCTTTGAGCCCCTTGAAACAAGTTACCCTACGTTGGTGTGAGGTATGAAGAAATAAACATCGCCCTGGTGAGTGCTACTATATGAAAAAATACGTTCAGAAACCCACAAATTTGTACTGCAAATTCTATAAGTCTGTGAGACATGATGATAGGGATTGTAGGGCTTACAATATCATGCATGAAAGGTCAAGGGATATATACAAGATTCAAGGTGAAGTACAACAAGAAGGAAACGCTACGCAGTATAACTCCCCTAGGAGAGGAAACTTCAACCCTTGCGGTGGATTCAGAGGAAGGGGAAGAGGAGGAGGTATGGGTCGAGGTCAAGGAAAAATAATCTATTATAATTGGGCATATCTAGGACACTTGGCAAGGGACTGTCAGAACCCTTTTACGACTTGCAACTATTGCAACTCTCTCGAGCATGTTATCGAGGAATGTCCAACATTGCTGGCTAAACTTCAAGAGAAATGGGGACCTCAACAGAACCTGCAGATACAATTGATCAAAGAAGAACCTCGTGGAGCAGACCCAAGAGTTGTTGTTATCACTAGAGGAGGTGTTGTTACAGGAGAAGATAGAATGACTCAAGGAAAGACTACAAAAGAATTAGGAGTCTGGAAAGTTGCAGAGAAGACACAAACTTTTGATGCAAAGAAAGAAAAACAAATATTCGAGGAGGTAAGAAGAGAATTCAAGGGAGACCAAGGATCTTCATCAAATACATGGATAGAAGTAAGAGAATATGGGATGCCTCTGGCATTCAATCATTTTTCTTCGCCTGGAGATGGAAAAGAAGCAAGTAAACTTGTCATTTTCTTGTATTCATTTATAGAGCTGATTAAAGATGAGAAAGCTATACAAGAACTGCAAAACTTGGTCAGACAATATGAGATAGGAATGGTATATCATTTACTTAATAAATCAGTACATCAACTATCCAAGAAAAGAAGGACAAATAAGGAACTACAGTTGAATGCTCGTATTGGAGAGTGTGATATAGACTATGTGGTCCTCGACTTGGTGTCGGAGATAAATGTCATGAAAAAGCAAACCTGGGCACCGATGGGAAAACCTAAGCTAATCTATTCCCCTATCAGGCTTAGGATGGATAATCAGTAGGCAATAAGCCCCTTCAGAATATTGGAACATGTCCCTGTGGACATCGACGGAGTAAGGACGTTGCAGACATCGAGGTGATTGAGATAGTTGATGATAGTTGGCCTTACCCTGTGTTGTTAGGAATTGATTGGGATTTCAATAACTCCACTGTGGTTGATTTAAAGAAAAGATGAATGACATTTGAAGGGGATGGCCTTAGGTTCATTGCACCATTAGATCCTGATGAAGGTCAGTGATACACTGAGCCCATCAGAGAAGAAGACCATGAATATGAACTGGAAAACAAATACAAATTAACAGTGAAACAACATGATTACATTAATCATACAATAGATGGAAACTTAAACTGGCGAAGTGACAGTGCGTGTTCATCAGAATCAGAAGAATCATTGGAGAACTGGTAGAATAAAATGTATGAAGTATCTACAAGGTGATGTGATATATTAACCAGAGAAGTTCATTGGATCGGCACAACAGTAACTAACTTACCCACCTTTGATGGTCTGAACCCTTTAGAAACTTTCTTGTTGGACTTTGAAGAAAGTGTACCAACATAACAAAGATTGTTGGAAATCGATGAGACCCTGAAAGACACACTAGCAAGATGGTGGGGGACACACAAAAGCAACATTACAGACTGGGTACAGTGTCATACTTTTATGGCAGTGTGATTCTTGGCACAAGTAGAAGGTCGCGAAGTGAGGTACACAGGTTGAAGTTGTCCAAAGGACCATGTGAGAAGTTACAAGGAATCCTAGAGCAACATTCCTCAAGAACAGTGGGCGCAAAAATTCAATAACACGCTGGTCACCACACCTATCAACTGGTACCTACAAGAAGAACTGTGCCTCATCACTGTAGATTGGAAAGGTATGACTCAGAATTTTGTAACTACCTTATTATTTGAAATTCAATATCCTTTAGTAGATCAAGCATTACAGCTTGTAAGACAAAAAGTATTCGAGGAGGCATCTAGCCTCCCTTTAGAACAAGGAGAGGATGAATGGACTACGCCTCTCCAGAAACTACAAGGTTGTTACAACATCAATGTTGATGGAGACGGTGATCCTAGGAAGGTGAGCATCACCGAAACAAAAGGCCAAAAAGACATAGAAGGACCAGGAGTTGAGATACCATTCATTGGATAGTCGATCAATATCAAGAAAGTCAATATTGGGACAAAGAAAACGTCTAAGCTTGCAAATGTTGGAGATTATTGGGATGCTACCACTATTGAAAAGATTATAGAATTACTGCATGAATATCAGGATTTGTTTCCAACTGCGTTCACCGATATGAAGGGCATTAAAGGGATTATGGGAGAGATGAGGATATCTTTGAATCCAGATGAAAGACCAGTCAAACAGAGACCTATAGATTGAACCCTAAATATAAGGAGAAAGTGAAGATTGAGATTGACAGAATGATGGAAGTAGGGATCATAGAACCTATGGAAGAATCAGAATGGAGAAGCCCTATGGTGGTACAAGAAAAGAAGACAGGAGAGATCAATATCTGTGTAGATCTCAGGAAGCTAAATGATGTCTATTTTCATAACCCCTTCCCTATGCCATTCATTGACAAAGTGTTAGATAATGTAGGAGGTCACGAAGTATATTCTTTTACAGATGGATTTTCAGGATACCATCAGATCCGAATTGCCAAGGAATATCTCCATAAGACCACCTTCGCCACAGACTGGGGATCCTACCAGTATACAGTGATGTCGTTTGGATTGAAGAATGGCCCAACCATATTTTCCAGGGTGGTAGTCGAAGCATTGAAGGATTTCCTACATAAGTTTCTAGAAGCATACTTTAATGATTGGACTATTTTTAGTTTATTGAAAAATCATATCGAATTTTTAAGGCTAATGTTGGACAAGTGCAGGAAGTGACATATTTCCTTAAACCTGAAGAAGTGCATTTTCTTTTCAGCATTTGGAGTTTTTTTAGGTCATATTGTATGCAAGCAGGGATTGTTGGTAGATCCATCTAAAATTTCCATCATAGTTGATCTACCCCCTCCTACTTCAGTCAAACAGTTGCACACTACGCTGGGACACACAGGATATTACAGGAAGTTCATGAAAGTCTATGCCCAGATTACAACATCCATGGAGAATATTTTGAATAAATATTGTCAATTTCACTAGACAGAAGAATGCCAGAAGAGCTTCAACACACTGAAACAGAAAATGGTTGTTGTGCCTATTCTAGTTTTCCTAGATTGGAGTAAGGAGTTTCACGTGTATGTCGATGCATATTCTATTTCATTAGGAGTTGTGTTAGAACAACCAGGAATAGGAGACATTGACCACCCATTATCCTTTTCTATAAGGAAACTATCAACAACTGAGATTAATTACACCACTACTGAGAGAGAAGGGTTAGCCATGGTGTATGCGTTGCACAAGTTCTACCACTACTTGTTGGGAGGACATTTTAAAATGTTTACCAATCACTCCGTGCTGAAATACCTAGTCAACAAGCCAGTGTTGGGGGGGATAATATGAAGATGGCTTCTGTTATTTTAGGAATATGATTTTGAGATCGTATTTAAGCCAGGGAGAATGAACAAAGGCCCTGACCACTTGTTGAGGTTTCAACATGGATAAGAGCTTACTAGTTTGGAGGATAGACTACTATATGCACAGTTGCTACCCATTAGAAATATCGATGATCACTTTGCAGAAATAGTTCAGTTCTTGTCAACAAGAATGGCACCTAGTGAGTATACAATCACCCAAAATAAACAACTAGTAGTGCACGCTGCAGACTATTCACTTATAGCTGGACAACTATACAAGATGGGACTTGATGAGATACTGAGGTGATGCATTATGGAATCAGAGCAGTCGTTGATCCTCATCGAAGCTCATGAAGGCATCATAGGAGGACACTACGCAAGGAAAGAAACAAGGCAGAAGGTTCTTAGAGCTAGCCTTTGGTGGCCTACCCTACACAGAGATGCTAAGGACTACTATAGAGCCTATGATGTATGCCAAAGAGTTTGGAAACCATCCAGAAGAGATGAAATGTCGTTAGCACCACAACTGACCCTACAAGCATTTGAGAAATGGGCCAATGACTTTGTGGGACCTATTAACCCACCAGGAAAGTGCACGGGAGAAATTTACATAATTAATACGACATAGTACTTGACCAGATGGGCCGAAGCAAGAGAAGTTAAGGAATGTAGTGCCACTACATCTGCACACTTCATATTTGATGACATCATAACTAGGTTTGGATGCCTGCAGATCATTATGAGCGATCAAGGAACAAATTTCATCAATAATATGGTTGAATCCTTGATTGAGGAATTTGCATTCCATCATCAAAACATCACACCTTACCATGCACAAGCGAATGGGACAGTTGAAGCATTCAACAAGATCTTGGAGACAGCGCTAACAAATATTTGCAGTGTGAACAAGGATGACTGGGATTTAAGAGTACCAATAGTCCTATGGGCCTATAGAACCACTTGCAAGAAATTGACCATGTAGACCCCCTTTAAGTTGGTTTATGGTTTAGAAGCAGTTGTACCCATGGAATATAAATGATAGTAGTGTTGTTCAAGAGAGGCTTGCGCAGTTGGTCGAACTAGAAGAAGATAGATTCATTGCAAGATTTCATCAACAAGTTCAAAATGAAAGAGAGAAGGCCTACCACGATAGAAACATCAAGAAGAAGTCATTTAAGCAAGTTGATATGGTACTAGTGTATGACAGTAAGTTCATGAAGCATCTAGGAAAGTTTAGAATGCATTGGCTTGGGCCATATGAGGTCGCCTATGTTACAGAAGGAGGAGTTGTGCAGTTGAAGACTTTGAATGGAGAATGGAAGGAAGGTTTGGTGAATGGGAGCCGGCTAAAGTTGTACTATGATAACCAGCTTCCTTGCAACTCTCAGTAAAAGCATAAGGAAAAGGGTATAGGTACCAGGTGTAGTTGAAACTGGGTACCAGACACATAAAATACAGTTTTCACAAGGAAGGAAAGGATGCATAGATCAAAAAGCACAAGTTGCCTGCGCATTCTGAAGATTAAGACAAGAAGAAGGATCAGATATGAAGTGCCTCAGGCTGAGTCACAGGTGAGTGTTGGGGGCATATTATCCCTTGGTTGTGGAAGCAAGTGAAGATCAAGGAAGAAAAGTAAAAACACAAACTGTGTGGAAGACATAGTGACTATTACTGGGTCCAAGTGACCAAAAGAGAAGAAGAGATGGAGAAACGTAAGAGAAAGAAAGTAGTTGGATGAGGAGATCTAGGATGACATATCAGCAGGGAAGATGAAACGTGGACAACTCAGTAAGCAGAAACAAGTGATCTCTACATGTTAGATCTTCCTACATGTTGAACCCTAGTGTAGGCCATAGGGGGGTTTTCCCACTATAGCACACATGTAGTCATTACAAACAAGTGAAAGAAAAGGGTATTTTTATTCAAAGTATAGAGAACCTACCTCCTTTTTCTTTATTGATTCCATTTTTGAGCCTACTGTATTTTCCATTTCCTTGCTCCAAATCCATTCTTTCAACAATGCATTTTTACCGTCTATAAGGAAGTATTTATCTTTCATAGTTCAACCCTCTTACTCAACAATCAACTTGTGAATGGAATGGAGGAGAACTAGATTCAAATAAAAAAATATTTTTATTTCCAAGAAACCACAACAAGATATGGTTGTGTCCTCCTCTCTCAAAGGTATCCACAAGGAACAATAACTTCAACACCAACAGATTCATGGGTATGGAAACACATGAATCAATGGAGACTTAGGCATAGTTTTCCCTTCCTTAAGAAGTGAAACCAAATATCATTGGAGGAATGAACTTGGAGAATAGGGTAAAATATGTAGTGTTTACCCTATTCCTACTTTTGATAATTTATTTGTAGTTAAGGGACATGATTTGACAACCAAAATCTATATTAGTTGATAGTTGTGGAGCACATTAAGCATAAGAATTTTTTTTTGTAAAACTTAATTATATGCTTTCCTACATACAAATGTGTGTATGCACTGTAGAATGTTGGCATAAAAATATTCAAATCATTGCTAACTAATGTATTATTATTTATTGTTTCCAAGACTTGTGCCCCTTTCCTTTGGAATCATTTAGTGTGGTAACTTAAATAAAACATTTCCTTTGTTTACATTCCAATTATCACCATTTATTGTTATTTTTCATGCCAACTATTAATGTAAGAACAATCTCTATGCATCACACCATCTATTTTAATTTGGTTAAACTTGAATTTTCTAGTTAGCTAATTGTGTTTCGTATTTTGTAGGTGTGACCTCCCAAATTTGGTTAGGATTGGAGCATGCATAAAACCACTATATTTTCCACAATAATATATCATTCAAAAACATTCATGACTTATGTGTAGTAAATTGAAATAATCTCGAAAATCATATAACCCTATACAATCATAGCTAAACCAAATCATCGTCATAGAAGAAATGACAAGGAATGAAACTACTAAATACATTTGACCAATCATCCAACATGTTGTTCTAGATAATTAAATCACTCANTTTGTAAAACTTAATTATATGCTTTCCTACATACAAATGTGTGTATGCACTGTAGAATGTTGGCATAAAAATATTCAAATCATTGCTAACTAATGTATTATTATTTATTGTTTCCAAGACTTGTGCCCCTTTCCTTTGGAATCATTTAGTGTGGTAACTTAAATAAAACATTTCCTTTGTTTACATTCCAATTATCACCATTTATTGTTATTTGTCATGCCAACTATTAATGTAATAACAATCTCTATGCATCACACCATCTATTTTAATTTGGTTAAACTTGAATTTTCTAGTTAGCTAATTGTGTTTCATATTTTGTAGGTGTGACCTCCCAACTTTGGTTAGGATTGGAGCATGCATAAAACCACTATATTTTCCAAAATAATATATCATTCAAAAACATTCATGACTTATGTGTAGGAAATTGAAATAATCTCGAAAATCATATAACCCTATACAATCATAGCTAAACCAAATCATCGAAATAGAAGAAATGACAAGGAATGAAACTACTAAATACATTTGACCAATCATCCAACATGTTGTTCTAGATAATTAAATCACTCAAAACATGATACATAAACATTAAATAATAATGAAGTATAGCATTATGAAACCAATAACCATGATCCATCAACAATAAACTAGTGAGATACAAAATTCCATCATTGTAACTCCAATGCACACTAGGAGGACTCCTTGTAGCTCCATGTTGAGGCCACAACAACCCCCCTTTACTTTTTATTTTACAAGAAAAGGAAAGGCCCCCCTACTAAAATTTGAACTCTAATGCCTAATCCNTATTATTTATTGTTTCCAAGACTTGTGCCCCTTTCCTTTGGAATCATTTAGTGTGGTAACTTAAATAAAACATTTCCTTTGTTTACATTCCAATTATCACCATTTATTGTTATTTTTCATGCCAACTATTAATGTAAGAACAATCTCTATGCATCACACCATCTATTTTAATTTGGTTAAACTTGAATTTTCTAGTTAGCTAATTGTGTTTCGTATTTTGTAGGTGTGACCTCCCAAATTTGGTTAGGATTGGAGCATGCATAAAACCACTATATTTTCCACAATAATATATCATTCAAAAACATTCATGACTTATGTGTAGTAAATTGAAATAATCTCGAAAATCATATAACCCTATACAATCATAGCTAAACCAAATCATCGTCATAGAAGAAATGACAAGGAATGAAACTACTAAATACATTTGACCAATCATCCAACATGTTGTTCTAGATAATTAAATCACTCAAAACATGATACATAAACATGAAATAATAACGAAGTATAGCATTATGAAACCAATAACCATGATCCATCAACAATAAACTAGTGAGATACAAAATTCCATCATTGTAACTCCAATGCAAACTAGGAGGACTCCTTGTAGCTCCATGTTGAGGCCACAACAACCCCCCTTTACTTTTTATTTTACAAGAAAAGGAAAGGCCCCCCTACTAAAATTTGAACTCTAATGCCTAATCCTCTACTTCTTGAGCCTAATGTCAATTCTTTACCTACCTTGAGAGATTTGGGGGTTTGATCTTGATTGATAATTGTCTTTGATAGAGGTTGATTATCCTTTTTGATTTTATGATTTAAAATGTCTTCATGATGCTTCTTTATCTATGATGTTTTTTTAACATTTGTATGATGGAATTGACACGATATCTTTATACCTTTTGGACACTCTAAAGTGCTTGATAATCTTATGTGGTTGTTTTGTATGTCTTGAATAAGTTTGTTGCTTAATATTTTCGTAATGGTTAACTTAAATTCTTCATCCTCTAACTTACATGTTGTTCTTAATTTCTTCATATTTATTATTTTGCAAGTTCATCCTACTCTTGTGTTTCAAAATCTAAGTTTGAATTGAAAAATCACTAATCATTCTTTTCAGTTTGATACTTGGCACATATATCTTTCAGGAAACTTATCTACAGTCACCCGTGATTATCCTTGAACAAGCCCAATACTCATTCATAAGTTTGGTTGAAGGCAGTATATGTAACGTTTATGTCATAATGGCAAGTTACTTCTTAATTGCATAGTTGATGTCATCTTTGTTGTGGTTGAAGGATTAGGTTCACATGGTCACTTCATTTACATGACTACTCCAACCTTGAAATGTATGTGGGGAATCCATTTATCTTCTTCGTCTTGCCTCAACCTCTCTCTATTGTGAATATTTTCTGTCATTCAAATCCAGTAGTCAACAATATGAACTCAGTCAGTTTTGTTGGAATTTTTGTTGTCATTGATGTCAACTACAACAAATAGATCACAAGTAAAAAATCTTAGAAGGGTGGAGAACTACAAAGAAAGATCTATCGAGATCAAAATTCCCATAGAACCAATGAAAGTTTTATTTTATAAATAGTGAATATATACTCATTATAGTCGAGATTATTATAGTCGTTAGATCCATATCGGGAGAAATCTCAACCATTAGATTGAGGTAGAGCCATAAGTTGAGAGATATAAGTCCCAGCCATTATATCGGAAGAGATCAAAACTATCAGATCAAGATTTCAGGTATAACAAGATCCTTCAGATCGAACTGATCGATCATCAATCATTGATCAAATCCATGTAGGAGATAGAAAGTTGTACGACTACAGAACTTTTCCACTTCGGTAATTATTGGAGACAAGGTAGAGGCATGAAATCACGAAGTCATGAAATCCTACCAACTGTCGAATCAAAGAGGAATTTCGGGTGAATTCATGATCATCCGAACAAGTATAATGGAAGGGTAGGATAAACCACAAATTCCTAGAGTCCTAGAGTGTCTAAGCCCCAAAATTGCGCCAACCGTTGGATCAAGGAGGAACTTTGAGTGAATTCTCGACCATCTGATCAAGTATAGTGGAAGGACATTGTAAGTAGTAAAATCTCGAATTCATGGAGTGTCGAAGCCTTGAAATACCACCAACCATTAGATCTATGGAAGAATTAGGGAGTAATGTGAGTCGTTAGATCAAGCAGTGGAAGGATGGCATAAGCACTTCGAAGGTATAACTCTGGGGGAGTTGAACGAATTTAGAGTTGTAATATCCCGAAGTCCTCGAGTACTGAAGTATCAAAACAAATAAGGACCGTCCATCTCAACACTTGAATAAGTCATATTCGTTGGATTAAGCCAGTGGAAGGATAACATAAGGGGGAGTTGTCAACTGATAATAGGAATTCAACATTACTTTATGACCACTTCGATAGGTCAAACATCAAGAGAATTGGATTTTAAGAATCATTTTTATCATATGGTCACATCATTGGGTTACATTGAGTAAGCACATGAAGAATAGGTTCTTAAGAGGAGAAGCACCAAGGACATAGTTCTCATTCATAGCTATTGATTATGTGGATATGTGACCAAATATCTGGTGCTAAAGTGGATTCTCATTTGGCAAGTTTACAAGGCAGTCGAAACAATAAATTTGTGCAATTTTCCTTCAAAGAATCGCTTGTACCATCCACGTCACACATTTTTTGGGGAATCAACCCTACTGTTAGCTAATTGGGCATGTTCTACCCAAAAACCATGTCGTAGAATTTTAAAATTCATTTTCATCGCTCAAGAATCTTCGTATGAAAATCATTATCTAATTTTGTGTTCTAAAATCAATTAATAAACAAAAAGATATCATTTGTGTTAATTAAATGAAGAGGTGCAATGGTTCATTATTAAAAATACACAATGGTTTAATTTCATACCTATCAGAATACTACATAAACAGAAAGGTATGGTGAAAAAAGCATCTCTCAAGTCTACATATGAAGATCAAAAGCATGTGTAGAGTCCAAGGAAGAAAGACAAAGATACTTATGAAGTAAGGGTGGAAGCGAGGAGCAAGGAATGATTGATATCCTTTGCTAATTAAAGTTTAAAACATGGAGTTAGTTCTTCCTAAGGTTGTTTCCCAAAAACAAGGGAGTTGGTGCTTCCTAGGGTTGTATCCCTAAAACAAGGGAGTTGGTGCTTCCTAGGGTTGGTTCCCTAAAGCAATGGATTTAGAGCTTCCTAGGGTTGGTGCCCTAAAAAATGGGGATTGTTTTCCCATAGAGTTGGTGCTCTAAATCAATATTTAGATAAAGATTGCAATATGTAATTTAAGTTTATACTTATTGAGGTTATTTACTAAAGTTTATTTCTGATCAATAAAGTTAACAAATAGTTATTTAAAAATTGATAAAAGTTATTAATACTAATTCAACCCCCCTCTCAGTATTAAACTACATTTCAAAAATTGGTATCAGATCAAGTGCCTTTAAAACTGTCTATTAACTGTAAGGTAGATTCTACATAATCCAATGGATCAACAAGAGGGGATGTATTCCACCATAGAACCTTTAATCAAAGGGAATGATTATGCACTTTGGAGTGTGAGGATGAAAGGATATATAATGTACCCGGGTTATGATATCTGGAAATATTTATAATGTGGGTACACTGCACCTCCTACTCCTCCCACATAAACAGATGGAGAGAAGCTTTGCAATGACAATGCAAGAGAATCCAATGACATCCTTGGAGGATTAGTCAATCCTATATTTGTGAAAATAATGCATTGTAATTCAGCAAAAGAAATCTGGGACAAAATAAAATTCATATATGAAGGAGACAACAAGGTCAAAAAGGCCAAACTACAAACCTACATAACACAATTTTAAAACCTTAAAATTAAAGAAGAAGAGAACATAGAAGAATATCTTGATAGAGTAGATGAAGTGGTTAGCTCAATCAGATCATTAGGAGAAGACCTCAAAGATCAACCCATTGTACAAAATATCTTGAGATCATTACCCATGGGATATGATGCCAAGATTTCTAATCTTGAAGACAATCCATATCTTGGTAATATCACAATGGATGAACTACATGAGATCCTCACACCATATGAGATGAGAATAGAGCATGAAAGACCAACAAAAGGAGAAACAACCTTCAAAGAATCAAAATCAAAGAAGAAACATGAGAAGGTATCTAATGAAGATTAGTTAAATATATATGATGAATAAATAACTAACTTCATGAAGAAAATCAAGAAAGGAACTGGTAGATACAAAGGAAATTTTCCTTTAATATGCTTTAATTATGGAAATATTAGACATTTTGCTTCCAAATGTACCTATCCAAAACAAGAATAAAGTGATGAGGAAAAAACATTCAAAGAATAGAAGAAAATCCAAAACAAAGACAAAAGGAAGGTCTACAAAAAGAAGAAGACCTTTCAAAATGAAGAGAGCAACATCTCATATAAAGGAAGTGAACAGGAAAAAGAATCTAGGCATCTATTTATGGGTAGAAAAACCCAAGGTAATCACATTAAAAATACTTTTGATATTGAAGAAGAAAACTCTGAGGTTGAAGGATAAGTAGACCTTGAAGCAGAGTTGATAAGTGCCTTGGATGAACTTAGAAAGTATAAAAAGAAGAAAAAAATGTTAAGAGAACAACTATTAGAATTTGAACAAGCACAACATACAAGAGAAAATGAAATTTCAAAAATCATAAAATAATCAAATAAAATCATCATTGACTTGAAAACTCAACTTCAAGAAGTCAAAAGAAATAAAGAAATCTTGAATGAACAATTCAAGGGAAAACACCAAGTTTGTAAAAATATAGAGGATGAAATTTGTCAACTGAAAGGAGAACTAGAAAGAGGAAATCACCAGTCAAAGTTTGAGAACATTTCAAAGATTTTTAACTATATTCTTAATATCCAAATATCACCAAATGATAAAACAAGATCAATATATGATCAAAATTCAACCTCTACTGCATAGAAAATGGATAGAAAATCAATCAATTATGCAAATTCTCTTAGAAATCCCTCAAAAAGAGAAGATAACAAGATGAATATAGAATCATTAAATATTTTTTTTAATACACGAACACCTCCTCCAAAAGGAAAAAGAAATATAATGATCAAAAGAATGGCATCAGAAGAAAAAATAAATATAGTAATCAGAAGGAATCCTCGTAATAAATATCAACATATATTTCTTGGATATTTCTATTCGTGCCACAACTTTGGACACAAAGTAGTACATTGTAAAGCATATATAAAATACAAACTAAGAAATGTCCAAAGATATAAAATGATATAGAAAAAATAAATTATAATTCATTCTCTCCTTTACAAAAGTATAATGTTGAATCTCACAAGTGCAACAACTATGGACATAAAACCAGTGAATGTATATTACCAATGAAATCTTTGAAGATAAGAAACCCTAACAAACTAGATAAGAATATATGGAAAGAAAAGCATATAGAAGAAAAAGTAATAGAATGTAAAGTGGCCCTGTAAGCAAATAACAAAAAGTGTCAGTGTTATATTGATAATGGATGATCAAAACATATGCCAGGAGATAAAGAGAAATTTCTCACTATGACAAAGAAGGATAAAGGTAAAGTCACTTTTGGAGATAATGTATCTTCCAAAATACTAGGAAATGAATAGTTTCTTTGTGAAACAAAAAGAATAAAGAATAAAATGTGTTGTTAGTAGAAAACTTAGAACCTAATCTACTTAGTGTAACCCAAACCTATGATCAGGGACATTTACTCATTTTTTACTCCCAAAAATGTGAAATAAGAAAATAAGGATCAAGAAAATTATTTTGTATTGCACCAATAACCTCAAGCGATGTGTATATCTTATATATTGGGGAAGAAGAAGAATTCCATATAAGTTAAGTAGATGAAAGTTGTCTATGGAACAAAAGGATGAGACACTCGAGATTTGATAACCTGATCAAATCTTGTAAAAAGGGAGTTGTAAAATACATGCCAAAAGCCATCAAGCCCTCAGGTCCTATTTGCAAACACTCTCAATTAGGGAAGAAGAAAAGATTTAAATTCCAGATAAAAGAGCATTCTACATAAAAACCATTCGATATTTTGCACACTAATCTCTGTTGGCCCTCTAGAGATAGAAGCATACAAGGGGAACACTAGTTCATGTTGATAATTGATGACTACACGAGGATGACTTGGATATATTTTCTCAAAGAAAAATCTAAGGCATTTGAAAAGTTTAAAGCATTCAAAATTATGCAGAGAATGAAACAGATATCAAAATCAAATGTTTAAGATCAGATAATGGAGGGGAATTTACCTCTAAACAATTCAATACATTTTGTGAAGATCATGGAATCAATAGACAATTCTTAGCTCCAAAAACTCCTCAATAGAATGGATTGTTCAGAAGAAAAACAAAATTGTTGAAGAGGCTGCAAGAACTATGTTGAATGAAGCCAAGCTTCCATAATATTTTGGAGAAATGCAATATATACAAAAATCCACATACTTAACCGAGAAAAACTTAGATCTAACCATGAGAAAACACCTTATGAAATGTGGTTTGGAAGACCAACATCTGTGAAACATTTTAGAGTATTTAGAAGTAAATGTTACATCAAGAGGGATGAAGATAATATAGGGAAATTTAACTCTACATTAGATGAAGGTATATTTCTGGGATACTCGCCTAACAAAAAGGAATACAAGTGCTATAATCTAAGATTGCAAAAAATAGTGGAAAGTGAAAATGTAAAAATAAATTATCTAAAATTGAGAAAAAATAAATCTCAAGATGAATAAAAAGTTAATGAATGGAGAATAACTATTGATGATAAACTACAAGAGAATGAACCACAAACCAATGAAGATAATGATGAGGAAGAAACACCCTTACCAAAAGAACCATAAAAAAGAGTTCAAAAGAATCACCTTGAAAATCAAAATATAGGGGATAAAGAAGCAAGAGTAGAAACAAGAAGGAAAATTGGATTTGATTCTGAATAGGAAATGATTTCAGTAATATAACCCAAAATTTTTGTAGAAGCCAACAATAGTGACAACTGGATAAAAACAATGAATGAGGAACTTGGTCAAATTGATAAAAATCATACATGGGAACTTGTCCCTAGACCAAAAGACAATAATGTGGTAGGAACCAAGTGGATATTCAAAAACAAAATCATTGAAAATGGACAGGTCATAAAGAAAAAGGCCAGATTAGTATGAAAATGATATGCCCAAGTGGAAGGTATTGACTTTCAAGAGACTTTTTCCCCAATAGAAAGACTAGAGGTCATCATAATGTTCTTGGTGTTTGCATGCTTCAAAAACTTCAAATTTATCAAACGGATGTCAAGTCAACATTCTTGAATGGAACATTACAAGAAGAAGTATATATTGAGCAACCAAAAGGATTCATATTAACAGAAAATCAGAACTATGTGTGAAAACTAAAGAAGGCTCTGTATGGTCTTAAACAAGCCCCTAGAGCATGGTTCTTGAGACTTGATTAATATCTACAAAAACAAGGATATAAGAGAGGAATTACTGACAACAACCTGTATATCAAAATTGAAGATCAAGATATGATTGTTGTGGTGGTATATGTAGATGATATCATATTTGGAAGTAATCTTACTATACCAAGAAAAAACTTTGCTACATAAATGAAAAAAGAGTTTGAAATTTCTATGCTAGGAGAACTGACTTTCTTCCTAGGTTTACAAGTCATTCAAACAGATAAAGAAATATTAATTTCCCAAACTAAATATATATATATAAAAAAGGATAAATAAATTCCAAATGGAAGACACTAAAACCATGTGCACTCCCATGGTCACAAGATGCAAACTAAGTCTGGATGATGATTCACCAAGAGTAGACCAATCCACATATAGATCAATGGTTGGTAGCCTATTATATGCAACAAAAACAAGACCAGATATCTTGTAGGTTATAGGAGTAGTAGGTATATTTCAATCTGCACCTAAATAAACTCTTATGAAGGAAGTAAAAAAGATATTCAGATATCTTGAAGGAACCGTGGAGTTTGGTTATGGTTTCCAAAAACAAAATATTTTACATTGATTGCATATACTGATGCAGATTGGACTAGTAGTGTATATGAAAAGAGAGGTACTAGTCAAGGATAATTCTACCTTGGAAAAAATTTGGTATCATGGTTAAGTAAAAATAAGACATTTATATCCCTATCTACACTAGAAGTAGAGTACATTGTTGATGCATCTTGTTGTACACAAGAAATCTATATGAAACAGACCCTAGAATATGTACAAGTGAAATATGATCATCCAATCACTATTAACTATGACAACACCAGTTCCATAAATATCTCTAAGAATCCTATTGTTCATTCTAAAAAAAATCATATCCCAATTAAATACCATTTTCTGAGAGATCGGGCTTCTCAAAAGGTATTCAAAGTGGAATATATTGATACTAGAGTGAAAATTGCATACATATTAAAAAAACCTCTACCAAGAAGTAACTTTGAAAATCTTAGACAGAAATTGGGAGTAATTCCCATACCTCATTAAAAATTACAAAATAAAAAAAAAGGACCACATGGACATGGGGAGCAAAGAAAGATCCCTTCAATCATTGTTGTCAAAGGGGGAGGATTAATAGTAAAACCCGATTAATAAGGGCTTATTACTATGTTTCCATCAATTCCAAAGGGGGATATTTTTGGAATATTGGTTTTCATTGATGTCAACTAAAACAAATAGAGAACAAATCAAAAATCTCAGAAGGGAGGAGTGCTACAAAGGAAGCTCTATCGGGATCAAAATTCCCACAGAACCAATGAAAGTTTTTTTTTTTGTAAACAATGAAGAGATCCTCATTACAATAAGGATTATTATAGTCATTAGATTCATATCAGGAGAAATCTCAATCATTAGATTGAGGTAGATCCAGAAGCTAAGAGAGACAAGTCCCTTCCGTTAGAGCGGGAGATATTAAAACCATCATATCTAGATTTCGGGTATAACCAAAGCCGTCAGATCAAACTTATCAATCATTAGCCATCAACCGAAGTGAAGTAGAAGATAGAAATCTTCATAAATCTGGAAGTTCACCACTTCGGTTGGATGCAGGTAGAGGCATGAAATCGCAAAGTTGTGAAATCTCACCAATTGTTGGATCAAGGAGGAACTTCGGGTGAATTCTTGATCGCTCGAACGAGTATAGTGGAAGGACAAGATAAGCCACAAATTCCCAAAGTCCCAGAGTGTTGAAGCCCCAAAATCTTGTCAGTCGTCGGATCAAGGAGTAATTTTGGCCATTTGATTGAGTATAGTAGAAGGACAATGTAAGCCACAAATTCCCGAAGTCACATAGTGTCAAAGCCCAAAAATCCCACCAACCGTTAGATTCAGGGAAGAATTCAGGAATAATGTGAGTTGTTAGATCAAGCAGTGGAAGGATGGCATAAACGCTTCAAATCTATAACTCCAGGGGAGTTGAATGAATTTAGAGTTGTAATATCTTGGAGTCTCGGAGTACTAAAGTCCCGAAACAAATAAGTATAATCCATCTCAACACTTGATTATTTCATAGCCATTGGATTAAGCTAGTGGAAGGATAACATAAGGGGGAATTTTCAACTGATAGTAAGTAGTCAACATTACTTTATGACCGCTTCAGTAGGTCAAACTTAGGGAGAGTTGGAGTTTAAGCATCATTTTTATTTTGTGGTCACAATGTTGGGTTACATGGAGTAAGCACATGAAGAATAGGTGCTTAAGAGGAGAAGCATCAAGGAAATATCTCTCAGTCATAGCTATTGATCATGTGGATCTGTGACCAAATCTATGTTTCTGAAGTGGATGCTTCATTTGGTAAGTTTAGAAGGTGGACAAAACAATAAATATGGGCAATTTTCCTTCAAAGAACTGCTCGTACTCTCCACCTCGCACATTTTCTAGGGAAACTTCTCACTTTTCAGCTAATTGGGAATGTTCTTCCAAAATCATATGTTGTAGAATGTTAAAATTCATTTTCATCGCTCATGAATATTCGTATGAAAATCACTATCTAATTTGGTGTTCAAAAATCAATTAATAAAAAAAAAGTTACCATTTGTGTTAATTAAATGAAAAGGTGCAATGGTTCATTATTAAAAATATACAATGATTCAATTTCATACCTATTGGAGTACCATATAAACAAAAAGGTGTGGTCAAAGAAAAGTGTCTTTGAGGCCTACATTTGAAGATAAAAAAAATGTGCAGATTCCAAAGAATAAAGATGAAGATACTTATGAAGTAAGGGTGGAAGGGAGGAGCAAGGAAGGATTGGTATCATTTTCTAATTAAAGTTTAAAACATGGAGTTGGTTCCCTAAAACAAGTGAGTTAGTGATTCCTAGGGTTGGATCCCTAAAACTAGGGAGTTGGTGCTTCCTAGGGTTGGTGCCCTAAAGCAAGGGAGTTGGTGCTTCCTAGGGTTGGTGCCCTAAAACAAGGGGATTGTTGTCTCCTAAAGTTGGTTCTCTAAATCAATATTTATATAAAAACTGTAAGCTTTAATTCAAGTTTATACTTATTGATTTTATTTACTAAAGTTTATTTCTAATCAATAAAGTTAATAAATAGTTATTTAAAAATCGATAAAAGTTATTAATACTCATTCACCCCCAACTCTTAGTATTAAACTACATTCCAATAGGTTTTGTTCCTATCTCCTCAGTGTTGATGAAGACATGACCTTGATATTTATCTGGAGTGGTGACTTGTGTGTAAATTGGCCTCATTTTCCCGATTTTCATTTTATTATTAATTCATACATAGTTGTATTTGTTTTTTATTTT
>JZKD02S1513854.1:714882-724886 GCA_000966675.3 Picea glauca
TTTAACATTTTTTATTTTTTTCCATGGATCCTTCCATTGGTCTTCACCTTTACTTCACAGTAAATTCCATTGGGAATTACCATTAAGACAAACCTTCTCTCATTCTTGGAATCCTATCTTCCCCTTCTCAAATAAATCATTGTCATGAAGCTCATACTTAGGATTATTCAATTTGTTTTTAGCATTATTTAACCCCTTTAGAGTTTGAGGTATCAAAGTTGAGCCATCAACATTGAATACTTACCTTTATTCGCTTCCCCAACCCATCAGATTTTGATGGACACATTGTGGAAAGAGATGTTATGGAATGAGATGATATAGACTGAGATGCTATGGAATGAAGTTCTACAAAATGAGATGTTATGGAATGAAGTGTTATGGAATGGAGTGATACAAAATGATATTCTACATAATAGATTTCTACAGAATGGAGTATCATTGGAGTCGAAGCCACCAAGATCGAATTTTATCTCTATTCACCTCCTCGACCATCTGAGTTCGAAGGAACTATCAGAGACCCATCATTGGAATGTTGTAACCATCAGAGTGTCGAGTTGAAAAATGAGTTTGAACCATCAGATTCCAATGAGACATCATGAAAGAAGCTACTATGGAAAGAGAAATTGTGGAATGAGTTGCATAAAGGGAAGCTGTGGAATGAGCTACATAATGGTTAACTTTCAGAGTTTGATTCACTGGAGTGGTATGCTACAGAATGTCCTGAACATTGTAAATCCTGACCATCAGAGTCCATTCCATCATAGAGGAAGTTGTTATGGAATGGTTAAAGATCAATGGCCCAGATTTTCCCACGGGAAAATCAAGGGCTCTTGAGAACCAAACTTTAAATGAACATATATTGAGCTACAAGTGTCAAAATCATGCCCATGATACCTCATTGGAAAGGTATCAAAACAAATAATGCATTGGGATAGAACTTCAAGAAAAATAAGGGATGAAAAATCTCAAAAAACGTAAATAAAAATAGACCATTAATTTAAGAAAAAATTGACTATGAAAACTTCAGATAACCTTATCTAGAGCTACATAAAACCTTATCATTGGAAATATAGAAGAAAGAAGAACAACATGGTACAACTGGTATTGACATATTGAAGGTGAAAATTCCTGTAAAACATAAAAAATAGAGAAGAACTGAATGTAATTGGAAAATGGATTATGCATGTTCCAATATTCCTATATGAAGCTATAGGAGTCAAAATCAGACCTACCAGAGCACACTGAAAGGATGAGACAGTGGAGAATACTATGGGATGATATTATTCAACAAGATAACACCATAAACACCTAGAATAACTTGAGGAGCAGAATGTAATTTTAATGGGAAAAGCTAATAATCATTTTTAATGAATATATTTGTAAACTTCCTTAGGGAGAAAATAACATCTAGGAGTCTGTTAGCGATATTTCTTGTAGGGGGTGTTAGAATGTAAAGGAATAGATCAAAAACCCACTTATCCTAAGTTCAGGTGCTAATGTGCCATGATTAATCGAAAAGCAAGTATAGAAGGCTAAGATCACGGTGCTCGGACCAACGACGCAGGTGCGATTCTGGCCCCCCCCCCGCCTTTCTACCTTTAAGCGGGGGGGGTCCGGAATCCGAGGCGCACCTCTTCGCCGACCCAGATCAGCGCGCCCGGATCAACGGCGATGAAGGCAATTCCGGACCCCCCTGCCTTTCTACCTTTAAGCAGAGGGGGGGTTTCCGGAATCGGACTCGTAACTTTCCAAGAGCTGAGATCTTAGCGCCCGGATCGACGGTGCTCGCACGACCCGCATCATCCTCAGTTTCTCTATGTTTAAGTGTGCGTGGCCCCTCCTCCCATCATATCACCTCCCAACCGCCGTTCTCCTGCCACCATGTGTCATCCATCTACCTCTCCTTTATGGTCTATGTGGCCTTCCTCCCTTCTCATCATCCACACACCATCTGCCACACGTCTCCTTCCCTCCACGTCAGTCTCCCCCTAAAATGTGTCCATCATACCTTATTCTTCCACCTCCTTCGCTTATCACATTTTTCCATGTGTCCCCCCTGTAATCTCTCTCTCTCCTCGTCGTCGTGACCCCATCACTTCGTTCCCGTGTCCCACCTTCCGTTCTGTTCTCCCCACATATCCTTTGAGCCGGTCGGTTATTCCAGGTGGATGCATGGGAGGCCCTCCACGTCTAGAAGGTGTCGAGTTGGTCGGGTCATTCTCAATCCCAATGTTGCAGTTATTGAAGCGGTTGGTGGTGGTTAGGCATCGCCTCCGCCTTAATGGGAAAGCATGGCCATGAATTTAAGGCACGTGGATTCACCGTTGGAACTGTCAAAGAATTAAGATTGCGTCTGACATAGGTTGCACGATCTTTCAGATGTTGACTGTCAGAAGCCATGTAGACTCAAAGCTTTCAATGCAGTGTCTCGATTTTGCTGTTGTTGTTGTTTTGAGTATATGAAGGCGTTTTTTCCATTTTTGTATCTATCGATGGTTGAGCTGAGCTCCCAGTTGTAAATCTTTAATGAAGCACTGATACTCTGGTTATGTATGCACTCTTGAGACTTCTTGCCTGATGAATGCCAATTTATTTTACGTCTTTGTTACACTGTATTAGAATCGCTCGAAATTGGAGGATCCAGTCGAGCTATAGCTGTTATAGGATGATGTTGGTAGGATCACTGTAGCACTTATGATGTTTCTAGCCAGTTCTTGTGATTTTCCTAGCGCTGAGTGACTTGGAATTGGAGGATCCAGTCAAGTCCTCCTCGGTTTCTTGAAGACCCTGAACCAAGCAGATCTTGCCTTCAGTGTCTTTCTTCTACAAACAGTCGTAAGCCTGTTGCCCAAAGCTGTTTGTTCATTCTCCTCACTAAGTCTTCCACCTACTCACCCTTTTATCAAACCACTGGCTGAAGTTGGATCAAGACCTCCTTTGTCACCATATGCACCAGACTCAGTCCCTCAGTTAGAGTGATACCTCCTTGAGTTTTCCTCCATTAGATCACCCCTTTTAAACAAATCATGACATAAAAAAAAAACTGATGGGCGTTGGGCTCTGCTCCTGCAAGCAATCCCGGAGTGACTTCCGTCGCCAACATTTCTGGCGCCGTTGCTGGGGACGAAGTTGAATATTTTTCCCCAGGATTGAACGACAAAGATCAACTGATTCTAAAGGTGCATCAGATATCAGAACTTGAAGATTTCTACTGTGCACCTGGCGACTCCATTGTGACAACTCCGCTGAGGAGAACCTACACTATCAACTGTGGCTTCGAGAGGCAGACATACGAGGTCTAACCCACACTTGCCTTTAGCTACACCAGAAGCTGACGCGGAAGCAGTTCCCAGGACGGGAAAGAGATCTGCAAAAGAAGTTTTCGTCGCTGAAACAGGTATTTCTCCACCTCCTTCTGTAAAAACTCCACTTTCTTCCTTTCAGCTTCCTAATCAACCTCCCTCTGAGGTTTCCCGTTTTCTGAATTTCAGGAGTGTTCTTGCTGAGTTTTCTCCTCCTGGTCTAGTGTCAGAGGGAGAAATTATTGTCACTCCCCCTTCCCTGAAAGTTGTTCCTTCACACCAACATTTCTCAGAAGGTTTCACCACCCCTCCTCTTATCTCTACTACTGCTCAGAGAGAAGCATCTGCACACTCAGGTCCCTTGGCTCTTTCTTTATTTTCTCCATTGTCTCCTCCGAGAACCTCTGTTCTGACATCTCCTGTCCATACTCCTTATCTTCCAAGTTCTCCTCTACCTAACATCCCTATGGCTGGTGTTAATCCTCCTCCAAATAGAATGGATGCCATAGTTGCTGCGAGATATTCTCCTTTAATCCTACCGCATCCTATGAACCCTCTCCCTGCTGGAGACTACTTGAAGTACATGCCTAAGTTCAGTGGGGAGGGAGACATAACTGTTGAGGAGCACTTGGCTGCTTTTTACAGTGATGCAGACAACCTCAATATAGAAAATGAAGATGTCTGGATGAGGGTTTTTGTCCAGAGCCTGGAGGGTGAGGTTAGAAAATGGTTCTGAGGACTGGCCCCTAGATCTATTGCTGGCATTGAAGCCTTGGATAACATTTTATTGAGGCAGTGGGGAGATAGAAAAGATTATATGTATTACATGACTGATTTTGGGTCTCTGAGGAAGTTGGAAGGGGAGTCTGTCTCGGACTTCTCCAAAAGATTTAATAAGATGTACAACAAGATCCCTACAGAGATTAAACCCTCAGAAGCCTCCGCTCAAATTTCCTATGCTAGTGCATTTGACCCTGATTTATGTCTCATGTTAAGAGAAAGAAGAGCCACCTCTTTATCTCAGATGCAAGATGCAGTTATAGAAGTGGAATCCAACATATTGGCAGCTGACAGTCTGAGAATCCAGGCTGACACAGATAGAAGAAAGGAAAAATCGAAAGCCTCAACTTCTGACCCATCATTGCCCCACTCTCAAGTAAACGAGCTGACCCGAGTTATGAACCTCCTTGAAGAAGAGGTGGAGAGATTGAAGGTGGAGAGGAAGAAAATGTACAAGGGCCCTCAGAACACCGAAAATAAAGGAGGTTTCAAAAGGCCAAATAATTTCACTCCTCCAACTATGCACAGAGAGAAGGAAAGAGACAGAGATGACCAAAAAATTCAGGCTCCCTTCCAGAACAATTTTGTGGCTGATGAAGAAGAAGGGGAAGCAGATGAGCCTGAGCCTAAAATCTACAGTGTAGAAGTCACTCCCCCTTTCCCTCATCTGACTCAATCAGCCTATGAAGAGTCTCTCATGGATGGTCAGCTGAACGAATTGAGCAAAGGAGACAAAGCTAGCGGTGGCCAAGGCAGGTACAACTTGAGGTCTGACAAAAGGGCAGCAACGCTTGATGTTCCTGAGCCATCCACCAGAGCAGAGAAGCCTGCTAATGAGGTAGCATATGCTCACAGAGGTAAGAAGGCCCAACCTCTCTCTCCCATTGTCCATAATCATGTTTCTAAAATTAGAGAAATCCCAAAGCCTATGTCTTCTTTCAATTTCGAACATGAGATTCAAAAGGTTAGAATTCTTGTGCCACTCACTGAGTTAATTAAACATGGGGAATTCAAAAAATGCTTCTCTGAGCTGTTAAAGTCCGAAGCCTCATATCCACTCACAAACTCCATAAACCTCCAAGATGAAAGGCCTGCAATGGTCCTAGGTCCCATGGTAGAAGATAGAGATGATTCGTCCCCTCCCTTCTACACATCCATGAACATACATGAAAAGGTACTGCATAATTTCCTTATGGACTCAGGGGCCTCCCACAACCTTATGCCCAAAGCCATCATGGAGGAATTAGGATTGGAAGTCACCTGAGCATATCATGACCTCTATTCTTTTGAATCCAGGAGGGTTCAATGTTTGGGAGTGATTAAGGACCTAGTAGTCTCTTTGTTTCAGTTGCCCATGAAGAGTATGGTCATGGATATTGTGGTAGTTGATGTTCCCCCCCAGTTTGGTATGTTGTTTTCAAGATCTTGGATCAAGAGACTTGGAGGGACATTACATATGGACCTCACATATGCCACCATTCCGGTCTTTGGAGGGGAACATAGGATATTATACAGAGAAGCCCAGCTAGCCTACATTGTCAGTGACGAGGCCAACCCTACCAATCATCCCATTTATGCCTTGGACACCGATTTAGGCTCCAGTTTACTACAGCTCACCCACACCCCTGAAGCTTCTTTGCAGATCAGAAAGCAACCCATTCTTAATCAGGAGACCTCCCCTTCAACTTCCTCTGTTTGGAAGATGTTCTTTGATGGAGCTTTCTCCAGTATGGGTGCAGGTGCCAGAGTGATATTTATATCACCTTATCATGAGACCATCTCTCTGTCATACAGGCTGGAATTTGAGGTCACCAATAATGTGGCAGAGTATGAAGCTCTGGTTCTGGGAGTAAGAGCTGCCAAGGAAATGGGAATTAAAGAGATGGTTGTGTTTGGAGATGCCGAGTTGATCGTCCAGCAGGTCAAAAATGTTTATCAGACTAAGCATCCTCGGCTCAAGAATTACAGGAACGAGGTATGGGACCTGGTTGATAATTTCTTCTTGGATTTTAACATTTCTTATATTCCAAGGGAGGAAAATGCCTCGAACAACTGTTTATCTTTCACAACTAGCGTGCTCGAAGTTCCCACTTCGCCCACTGCCAGGTCTGACGTTGAAATAAAATACAGACCTTCTATACCAGACAATGTCAAACACTGGAAGGTGTTTGAAGATGATCAAGAAATTGAGAAATTTCTCCAGTCCATTGACGACTTTTCCACAATGCACATAGATGAGAACCCTGAAAAGGAAGAGGACCATCACCCTGGGGAATTTGTGAATAGAACATTTGATCACCGGATCATTCAGCTACCAAACAATCACATTTCGAGAGGACTGATCCTGTTAGAGAGATTGTTCGACGGGAATGATGTGACAGTAAAGGGTAAGGTCTCAGGTGATGATGATGACACAGATGAATGCAACATAGGCACAACTGAGGAGCCAAAGTTTTTCAAGCTGTCACGAAGTTTGACTGAGGGGAAGAGGATCGAATATATCAAGTTGTTGAAGGAGTTTGCTGATGTGTTTGCATGGACCTACAAAGACCTCAAAATGTATGACACATCAGTCATCGAGCACAAGATCCCACTAAAAGAGGAGGCTAAGTCGTTCAAGTAGAAGTTGAGACAGATAAATCCCATGCTGCTACCTGTCATGGAGAAGGAAGTGAAGAAGCTGCTAGAGGCCCAGATCATTGTCCCCTTGAGATATTCTGAATGGGTAGCCAATTTGGTCCCGGTGAGAAATAAAAATGGAGAAATCAGACTATGTGTCGATTTCAGGAACCTGAACAGAAGTTCGAGGAAGGACAATTACCCCCTGCCTAACATGGAACACATATTACAGAGGGTCACTGACACATCCAGGATGTCCATGATTGATGGTTTCTCTGGATATAATCAGATATCAGTCATGTCTGAGGACAGAGAAAAAACAACCTTCATCACTCCTTGGGGCACATTCATGTACGCCAAAATGCCTTTCAGACTAATGAATGCATGAGAAACGTTTTAGCGAGCCATGGACATAGCCTTCATTGGGGAGAAGGACTAGTTTGTGATGATATATCTGGACGACATCACAGTCTTCTCTAAGACTGATAAAGAGCATTGCTGCCACTTAAAGAGAGTTTTCCTAAAGTGTCGGAGGTATGGCCTATCTTTAAACTCCAAGAAATCATTGTTTTCTATGAAAGAGGGGAAGTTGTTAGGTCACATAGTGTCAGTAGAAGGAGTAAGGATTGACCCAGGCAGGGTGGAAGTGATTCAGGCCCTATTGCTTCCCCGATCTAAGAAATAAGTTCAGGCATTTTTGGGGAAGGTCAACTTTCTGAGGAGGTTCGTCTCGAACTTCGTCGAGCTGATGAAACACATTACAACCATGCTCAGGAAGGGCCATGAAATAAAGTGGAATGCTGAATCTAGGGGATCTTTTGCCCAGATAAAGAAAGCATTGACTGAGGCACCTGTGCTAATCAGTCCCGATTATTCTAAAGATTTCCTGATTTTCTCATTTGCTTCTGATGACTCAATATCAACAGTCCTATTGCAGAGAAACGATCAAGGGTGAGAGCAGCCCATTGCCTTCTTCAGGAAGGCGTTGAGAGATGCTGAAATCAGATATGAGATCATGGAAAAGCAGGCCTACGCATTGGTGAAAGCCCTCAAATCTTCCAGAATCTATGTTTTGCACTCAAAAATCACTGCATATGTCCCCTCAACTTTTGTGAAGGACATCCTTATACAACCTGGCATAGACGGGAGAAGGGGCAAATGGATCGCCAAGATCCTAGAATTTGACCTGGAAATTAAGCCCACCAAGTTGATAAAGGGGCAAGGTTTGGCCAAGTTGTTGGCTGAATCCAATTACAAAACTCTGGAGATTAACTGCATCAATGAGAAAGCTGATTCATCCAACAGTAATTTCCAGGTCACCATACCACTAACAGCATGTCCCTGGTACAGGGACATCTTGTACTTTCTACAGGAATTAAAGCCCCCTGACGGACTGGGAAAGAGTAGGGCCAGGGCTTTAAAGCTCAAAGCGGTCAAATACTACCTTATTGACCGAGCCTTGTATTGGAGAGACCCTCTGGGAATACTACTAAGATTTCTGGACCCGCTGCAAGCTCAGAAGTTGATGCTCAATTTCCATAGCAGTCTCTGCGGAGGTCATCATTTTTGGAAGACCACAGCCCACAAAATCCTCTGGGCTGGGTATTAATGGCCTACTTTGTTTACTGATGTCTGTAGAGAAGTCAGGGCTTGCATTAAATGCCAGAAATTCTCAGGTAAACAACAACTCAAATCCCTCCCATTAAAACCTGTAGTAGTTTTAACACCCTTTCAGCAGTGGGGATTGGATTTCATCGGAGAGATTCATCCTCCCTCAAGTGGTCAGCACAGATGGATCCTCACTGCAACTGATTATTTCACCAAGTGGATAGAGGTTGTCCCCACCAGGAGCACTTCTCACAAAGTAATCATTAGCTTCTTGGAAGACATCATAGCCAGATTTGGTTGTCCAAGCAGAATCGTCACTGACAATGCCTCCCCCTTCAGGTCTGAGCCTCTGATCAAGTTTTGTGAACAATTTGGGATTTCATTGGTTCACTCTACTCCATACTATCCTCAAGGAAACGGACTGGCAGAGTCCTCAAATAAAAGTCTGATCAAGCTTATCAAAAAGCTACTGGAGGAAAATCAGAAGGCCTGGGACTCAAAGCTCAAATTTGCTCTCTGGGCCAATCGGGTGACAACTAAGAAGTCCCTAGGTCTCTCACCTTTCCAACTAGTTTACAGAATAGAGGTCATTTTTCCCACTCAGCTTGCCTTACCTGTGGCGAATTTCCTCCAGGTCCTTGAAGGAGAACCTAATCATGTACTCAGAAGGATTCATCAGATGGTGGAGGTGCAGTAGATCAGAGAACGAGTCATGAGAAGAGCCTATAATCATCAGCAGAAGATCAAGCAGGCTTTCGATAGGAAGAACAAAAAGAAGGAATTCAAGCAGGGTGACCTGGTACTCAAGTGGGACGCACCCAGACAGGACAAGGGAAAACACAGTAAATTTGACGCCCTCTGGCTGGGGCCTTTCAAGATCCTTGAAGCATGTTCAAACAACACTTACAGGTTGCAGGATCTGGAAGGCGAAGAAGTTTTTAATGGCCCAATGAATGGGCATTTCCTAAAACAGTGTTTCTTGTGAGCCACAAATGGCTCTTTTTGTTTCGTTTTGTACATATTGTTTCTGTTTTTTGTTTTTAGAACTAATAAATGACTCCATAACCCAACAACAAAGGCACTAAATCTGCAAAAGAGTTCTTAGAGCATCACAGGGATGACTCTATCCCCCATGGAGCCAGATGTCAGCGATATTTCTTGTAGGGGGGGTTAGAATGTAAAGGAATGGGTCAAAAACCCACTTGTCCTAAGTTTGGGTGCTAATGTGCCATGATTAATCGAAAAGAAAGTTTGGACGGCTAAGATCGCGACGCCCGGATCAACAGCGCAGGTGCGATTCCGGACCCCCCCCGCCTTTCTACCTTTAAGCGGGGGGGGGTCCGGAATCCGTGGCGCACCTCTTCGACGTCCCAGATCATCACGCCTGGATCAACGGTGATGAAGGCAATTCTGGACCCCCCCTTCCTTTCTACCTTTAAGTGGAGGGGGGGGGTCCGGAACCGGCCTCGCAACTTGCCGACACCTGATACCTGAGCGCCCGGATCGACGGGGCTCGCACGACCCGCATCATCCTCAGCTGCTCTGTGTTTAAGCATGTGTGGCCCCTCCTCCCGTCATAGCACCTCCCAACCACCGTTCTCCTGCCGCCATGTGTCATCCATATACCTCTCCTTTATGGTCTGTGTGGCCTTCCTCCCTTCTCATCATCCACACACCATCTTCCACGCATCTCCT
>JZKD02S1513854.1:754183-767227 GCA_000966675.3 Picea glauca
AGGTTGTTGTTTGGAGGCGAAGAACAAAAAATATGCTTCCAAACACTTTTTGACAGCTTCATTTTGACCATCAATTTAGGGATGATAGGTAGTGTTGAGATGAAATTGGGTGCCTTGGAGCCTAAACAATTATTTCTGGAAGTTTTTTGGGAAATATGTATCATACTTTGAGAGAATACATTGGAGAATTCCATGTAGTTTTAAGATATTTTCCATGAAAACTTGATCCATTGTGGATGTTATAAATGGGTGTTAGAGGGAACATAAATGAGCATATTTGGAATGGAAATCAATCACAACCATGATGACTGATTTATTTATAGAATTAGATAATTTGATGATGATGTCCATAGAGATATGGGTCCATAGTAGGTGGAATAGGGAGATATTGTAGTGTTGTTGGATTTTTTATTGTTTCTCCCTTGTTGCATTGGCAAGTATCAAATTCGACCACAAACGTGAACATGTAATTCTTCATGCATTGAGAGAAAAATGAATGTTTGATATGTTTATATGTTTTGTGAAATCCAAAATGTCATACGATGGGTGAAGTATGAATTTCAAAGAGCTTAGTGGATTTAAAGTGGGATTGTTTTATCAAATATAGGCGGACTTTATAGTGAAGCTCCTCATTTTTCCAAGTGTATCCCGAAGATAAATTAATCTCTTTTTGCAATTTTTATATAATGATGGAAATATTGGGATCTTGGAACCATTCATGTTGAAATTCCTTTAAACAATTGACTACAATGAAGGAGAGTGAAAAGAGGGACCCTTCTTCTTCATATTACCTAGAAATAACATCCACAACCACATTTTATTTTCCCTTCTTGTAAATAATATCATAATCATAGATGAACATTTTGGTCAACCACTTTGTTGTAGGAAAATCTCCCTGCAGATAGGTAGATTGTTTCAAAGAGCTTGACCCTAACTCTAAGACATAAAATGATTAACGTGGACACTGGCTTCCTTTCAAATCTATACAAACTAACACATGAGAAGGAAGGAGAACAGAAGTACCTCTTTATCGATGTTTGTCCCTGCACACTTCGAGTTGAGCTCCGATCCTTTGCTCATCCCTGAGTCCTGTAGACAAACAAGATACGACCACTTCCTACTCTATTGATATTATCTTGAAAATAGATATATCTATCAATGATAAGTTCATGTAACATTAGACACAAACTAGAAAGAAACAGGCCAAGCGTGTCATATTGATGAGAATAACGACAACAATACTTACAATCGTAGATGTGAATGCGACAGCTTCATCAAGTCCCCTTCGTATAACCCTTGCTCGAAAGATCCACAACCTGGATAACATCAGCTTCACTAATTACTCTTCTTTGGCTGACTGTGTGTTCCCTATAAGATCATAGGTTTCATGCTAGCAGTTCTTCCCCCTTTCCACCATCACAGAGCTTGCTTATATAGGTTAAGAGGAGCTTAACCTCTTGAGTTATCTTTAGAACAAGTTGGGGAACTCCCTCCTTAGATCAGGGATTCTCTGATGGAACCAAGAATTCAAATGCAACTGCCTTCTAATCTTGAAAGATCCTCCCCTTATTCTCCTCAACGGGCCAACCATTTCCCCAGATTAGGCATCACTCCCTCAAAAGGGGCATCACAGCACTGTAACGCTCCCTAAGAAGCTTGAGGGGAGTGCCAGCGCCCTAAAGGTGGATAACGCTCCTTCAGAGGGGGTAGGGGAGCATTATAACGCTCCCTAAAGCCTTATAGGGGAGCGCCAGTTCTCCCTACACTGATGTAGGGGAGCAGTCACCCCTAAAGCCTTTGATCAAAAGCTCTTTTCAGGTGTTAAGAGTTCCTTGACTTCAATTAACCAGTTATCCTTCTCCAAACCTAGTGCATGAGATGTTTTAAGTGCCTCCTTAGTGTCGGCGTTAAGGCAGTATGCTTGAACAACGTTTGTGACACTTATGAACAACTTGCGACACTTGTGAAAGTTGTAAGGAAGATGCGACACTTACGACAATTGAGAGGAACATGCGACACTTATCCAGTTGAGTGATTTTGACGTGTAACATAATTCCCCCCAAAGTATGAAGTTAGAAGATGCGAACTGATAACTGAAATTATTTGTAGACGTTCAAGAAAGGGTATAGACTCGGAGAACCTGACAGAATATGCACAAAAACATCCAACAAATATCATGACATATTTCAAAACCCAAGGCAGGCATACCTATGCTTGGATGATCAAGACTTGCAGGATATGACCACCATAAAATACATTGCGGATCCATAATTCTATTGATAAAAATGTATAGCCACTGAAGATACAATGTGGATCTATACTCTGATGACTCGGATTGCTTGTAGCCATGAAGAATACACAGTGGATCTACGAGATGACAAGACATAGCCAATACCAATACAAAGTGGATCTATGTGACAATGTATGTGTTCTTTGTCCAATAGAAACTCCTTCGCAGCCTGGGCAAAGCATATATCAAAGTGGTTACTCAACCCAGGGTCTTCTTACCAATCCCAACATGGTATGATCCTAACCATGTGAATAGATGTCTTGATGTCAAACATGGTAGAAACCACTTGATTACCGGTCAATGGTGTGAACCGTTAACAAGTGTGAGGGAGATCACCATTAATGTCAATGATTCCCAAGGTACCTTAGTACATTCCAGCGAATGTGAATAGATGAGCTGAAGTTGAACATCCTTGGAATCATTCAATCAGAGGTCAATGATGTAAACCTACTGTCGAACGCGAGGGCATCCCGGTTGCAGCGGGTCTGGTAGTACCAGTGCTAGGTCTCCGGGAGGTTGAGAGAAACCTACAAGGCCTCATGATGGGCATTCCTCCTTTACAGAGGGGAGAAGTACCTTTACATATGCAGAGGCACACTGTGGGAGTACCAGAGAACATCAATTCTCTATTGAGGCGTGTAGTGCATGCGGTGATGTGTTACTCGCAGCACAATGTAGTGCGGGGAGATTAGAGTCTCTCCATTGATTATATTTTTGTATGCATTGTCAGGCGACATTGTATGGGTGGAAAGACCCAATATTTTTCCCTTCTACATACTTTTTGATGTAATCTAAACATTTCAGTCACGCCATATATATATATATATATATATATATATATATACAGTTTTGAGTTTTTACAGTGCCAATGATTTGTACATGATGATGTCTGTGATGTGTTTTAATTTTACATGTAATGTACAATTTTGTTTTCCTTAACTCTTATATGTGGGAAAGATACCGATCCATGATATAGTTAGCTAATGAATCCAAAACACTATTAAGTTCTCTTGGAATTTGTCTATATTCAATGTAATCGAACATTCGTTCAAGGTGGTGAACTTGTAAGTGTAGACGTAGCAGGATAGGACTACGGATAGCGTATATATGGTTGAGTTGATAAAACACGATTTGGGAGTCTAAGTAAATAATGATGCGAGAGATACCTAGGGAGGAGGCTTGGGTCAATAGTCCGATGACAGCATGATATTCTTCCATGTTGTTGGTTATTGGTCCTAAGTAGATACCTCCTGAACTCACCACCTTGTCAAATTGGTAAATAACCCATGTTGCCAAAGTAATGTTCCGGGTATGTCGACTAGCGCCATCTGCAAACCCAAAAAAGATAGGAAAGGAAGACATCATATGCACATGAAAACACAAGCACAGTCATGAGTGGCAAAGGTAAAGACTTGAGCACGCGAAAGAAATAGACACACCAAACTAAAATACAATAATGTATAAAGTACAGATGCTAGGTGATCTAGGCATAATACTTTTTAAGGTAAAGCCCATTTCGGGGTTCTCCCAGGGAAATTCCATCATGATCTACTAGTTCGTAAGCACCTCTATGTAGAACACGCCTCACGATGTAAGGACCGTGCCACATAGGTTCTAACTTTCCTATCCCCAACTTGTCGTGAGCTTGGTCGTAAACGAGGACTAAGTATCCTTCTGCAAAAGTCTGAGGGTGGACGGATTTGTCATATTGACTCTTAATTCATTTCTGATGTGCCTCATTGGCGAGAGCATCATCATGATGTGTTTCATCCAACTTGGATAGATAAAAGAATCGTTCTTCTTCAGCAGAAGTATGGGGCAGGAGTTCTACTTTCAATTTTAGTGATGGAATCTCACACTTGATTGGTAGGATGAATTCAATGCTATAGACCAACTGGAAAGGAGTGAATCCAGTTGAGGTTTTCACAGAAGTGCGATAGGCCCAGAGAGCGGAGAACAGTTGTAAATGCCGCGATGTCTTGTTTTCCCCTACCATGTGTTGGATCATGGTTTTTAGGACTTTATTGATAGCTTCAACTTGTCCGTTCTCTTGAGGGTAGTAAGGGGATGAGTTTTCATGGCAAAAACCCAATTTGACATGTAACTCGCTCATCATATGGTTTTTGAAGTGTGCACCATGATCAGTGACAATGGCATGTGGTACCCCAAAACGAGTTATGATATGGTTGAAAAGGAACAGAGCTGCAGTACAACCATCGTTCAGGAAGGTAGGCATAGCCTCAGCCCATTTGGTGAAGTAGTCGATGGCGACGATGATGTAACCGTGCCCACCTGCTGAGGTAGGCTTACACTGCATGAAATTGATGCCCCATTTAGAAAAGGGGTTGATGGCGATAATGGGGTGCAGCGTAGTAGGGTGGGTGCGTGCCTTCTTGTTAAAGAGTTGGTAGGGTGGGAATTTTTTTATGGCCTCGATGGAATCTTTGAAAATGGAGGGCCAAAAGTAGCTGGCACGTAAGATTTTTTGGGTTGTGGCCATCCCGGAGAGGTGACCGCCACAGGCGCCAAGGTGACAATCGTTCAAAACGTGTTCAGCCTCCTCGTGATTCAGACATCGCCAAAGGATGGTGTCAATACCATGGCGGTACAAGGTGTCACCGAGGATAAGATAACGACGAGAGTGGTGACGAATGCGTCGACACTCTTTGCGAGAGATGTTGGGATGAAAACGTTGGGTTTGAAGGTAGAGGAGGATGTCTCTGTACCAAGGATCAGAGGTGCTGATGAGGAAGAGAGATTCATCAGGGAGAGAATCTCTAGTTTCGATGTCTTTGTCGGCACGAGGTAGAGCACAGATGAGCTCGAAAAACACCAGGGATTTTTTGGCTTTAGCCTTTGTAAACTCAAGATCGAATTCTTGAAGAATAACGATCCATTTTGAATATTTTCCCCCAATCACTTGACGTGTCAAGACGTAGTACATGGGGTTGGAGTCTATGATTACTGTGGTGGTGCATAATAAGATGTAATGGTGGAACCTCTGGACAATGATGACGGCTGTTAGAGCCAGTTTCTCGACATGTGAATATCTGAGTTCGGGTCTAGATAGACTCTTTCTCAGATAATAAATCACATGTTCTTTGCCGTTAGGGTCTTCCTGAACTAACACCATCGCAGTGGTGGAAGTAGAGGTGGCCCAGTAAAGGATATAATCCTTTGTATACTCCGGAGGGTGTAACAAGGGAGCATGGGTCAAGGCATGCTTGACAACATCGAATGACCATTGGGCAGTGTCATCCCAGACGAAAGGTATGTTTTTCTGTAGTAACCACATAAATCCTTTAGTGATCTCAGCATAGTTGCAGATGAAACGGCGAAGAAAGTTTGCTTTTCCTTGCAAACTTTGGAGTTGGGTTAAGTTGGTAGGTGGGGATAAGGCTAGGATGTCCTTAATATTTAAGGGATCCACCCTGATCCCATATTTGGAGACAATGAAACCGAGGAGTCGACCGGATTCGACAGCGAAAATGCACTTGTGTGGGTTCAAGCGAATGTGATAGAACCTGCATCGAAGAAAAATTGCCCGCAAGTGATTAATGTGATCGGATCGATTGGATGAATGGGCAGGTAAATCGTCGAGGTAAGGCTCCACGATATTCTTGATGTCGTGGAAAGCGTATGACATGGCCTGCTGGAAAGTAGCACCAGCATTTTTAAGGCCAAAAGGTAGCTTTTGGTAGGCGAAAGTTCCCCATGGGAAGATAAAGGATGTCTTATGTTGATCAGTGGGTAAGATTTCAATCTGGTTATACCCAGAAAATCCATCCATGAAAGAGAAGATTACACTCCCTGCACAATTATCGATGATTTGGTCGATGAAGGGCGTAGGGTAATTGTCCTTAGGATATGATTTTTTGAGATCTTGATAGTCAACACAAACATGGATGGTCCCTTGTTTTTTGGAAACTGGAACAAGGTTAGAGACCCATTCAGTTAAAGGGACGGGGTAGATAAAGCCAGATTTGAGAATTTTTTCAACTTCTGCCTTTATAACTGCGATTTTCTTGGGATGAACCGGGTGAATTTTTTGTCGAACGATTTTTGCGTCAGGGTAAGTTTTGATTTTGTGTATGACGATTGAAGGGTCAATCCCTGACATTTCCTCGTAGCTCCATGCGAAGACATAACAGAATTCCTTGAACAAAGCAGTGTAAGACACCACTTCGTCGGGTTTGCAATTAGCACCAAGGTGAATATTTTCCATGACACCTTCTTTGATCGAGATGTCAATAACGATCGTAGTGGAGATGTTACCCATGTTCCCCTAAGAGAGAGTATCTTGTGTGAGGATGGGATATTGCGAAGCATCGACAACATTGGGAGGGAAGACAGAGCATATGTCTTGGTGAATTTCTTCCAACGACGGAAGAAAAGAGGATCGATGATGGTTGTCATCCCAAAGCAGGTCGTCAATGCTGAGCATTTCCATAATCGATTCGTCAGAAGGAAAAATGTGGGAAATGTAATTGACAGCAGATGATAGGGAATCCAACCATGAGGGAATCGAGTAAGCATCAGGTGCCAACGAATGTGACTCGTTGGGAGAGGGAGAGGCAGATTGCATAGCTACGTATGCAGCCTCGGCTGGGCTAAGTGGCATAGTGTCACTGAGCACATTGAATTCCAAAGGACTAGGTACAATCCAAGGGTCAGATGATTCCAAGGATTGATAAGGCATAGTCGAGATCATATTGACGACAGAAATATGATGTGTGGTAGGTGGAAGTGGTGTAGGGAAAGTACCCATAAGGCTAGAATATTTCAATAAGCCAACATCAACTCTTTCATATGTAACTGGATGGTCTCCCAAAAAAGGAATGTTGTTGGTGGTAGGGATGCGAGCGTCAGGTGTACAGAAATCAAGCTGGTTGATGGTGACAATTTTTCCTTGATGGGGGAATTGTACACACCGAAACACCAACGAGGCGACGGTAGTCATAGTGTAGAACCAACTTCTTCCGAGTAATAGGTTGTAGTCGAGGGGAGCATCGACCACCTCGACGTCAACGGTAACAGTTTTTTCGCCCAACTGAACGGCTAAGGATTGCAATAATCTGTGAGGATGAAAACCTCGTCCATCGAAAGCACGTAACATCGTAGAGGATTTGTTAAGGGTAGGCGATTTTAATCCTTTCCAATAGGCTAAGGACATGACACAAGTAGAGGCTCCCTCATCCAGGATAGTTCGGTGAATTTGTTGATTGTGCACAACAACATCGATTTGGAAGGCTAGTTGGTGGGAGAGTCGCGGTTGATGATCATCCAGATTAAACGTGAGGTTGTTTGATGACTTAGGATCAAAAGTGCCAATAGTGGCTAAGAGCATTCTACGTTGGCTGGGATAGTGTTGTAGAACTTCCAAGGCGGACATAGCGCATGGTGCTTGGGCCAAATCTTCTACAATGTTGTAATTTTGGGCAGCTCGTGAATTAGGATTGAAGGTATATTTCCGGATGGTTCTCTTAGGAGGGCGTAAGATAGAGTCAAAAGAAGGTTTTTCAATCTGAAGTGGCCCGAATGGAGGGCTAACAGACGAAGGGTTTACAGAGGATGGTAACGGTTCTGGTGGATAACTGTTAGCAATCTTCGGTTTATCAGGTTTAACTAGCGTGTCATATGTTGCAGAGAGAGTGGTTAGATTAACCCCATTAAACATGTAAATGTGGGTACTTTTCGAGGCCTCATCATGGGGTTGGTTGGAACTGCCCCCCAGCATGGGGGTTTGGGAAACCAAAGATTGTAGCTTTGGAAAAGGCTGAGTGAGCACAGCGGGTTGTGAATTTCCCTTGAAAATTTTGGCCACCTCATCATGATGCGGACAGTCTCGGGTGTAGTGATCGTCACCACAGATGAGACATGGGAATTTTGATTTTCGTTGTGGTTGTTTTCCGGCAGCAGGGGTTTGTGGTTGAGTTTTGGGTTGTTCGTTGTTATTGTTTTTCTTTGGTTTATTTCTCTCTTTCTTCTTGCCCCCAAGTTATTGTTAAGGGGTTGATTGGACCACATTCACCTCAGAGACCTGAGTTTGAGGGGGGGTAGAAGAGGGTGTAGTCAGGCTGGGAGCAGCCATCGAAGCGGGTCGCTGAATTGTTCCAGCCGACTGGGTAGCAAATTGGGTTTTGACGGAGCCAATAAATCCATCCGCGTGGGAAGCAGACGATGGTTTGGATGGATCGTTAGTGGCACGGGTAGCATTCGGTATCAACTCGTACAAAGTACCAGATTGTGAATAGACTAAGTCTAAATACTAATCTCGGGCAATGGCTTCTTCCTCGGTGACCACACCACCCATGGAAACATCACGAGTGATCTAGGGTAACAAGTCTGGAAGGTCCAGGGTAGCTAGAAAAGGTAGTTGTCAGTTAATTTGTGGGTAATGTTGGTGTGGCATTGGGACACCAGTGGGGCCAATCACTGGGTTATGTGGATAATTGTAACTAGTGGGCCCTCTTGTATGATGTTGGTTTTGACCAAGGTACACAGGATTTGGGGTGTTTTGTGAAGCATGTGCGAGCGAAGGATAACCGGATGGGTTTTGAGGGTTGTAGGTTGAGTTTTTCACTTGTCCATAAGGAGGTTGTTGCAGAGTCTGAGAATTGTGTCCCGCCGAGAACTGTGGGTTTCCTTGAAAAAGGACGTTCCACGGATTAGGTGCGGCAGACACATTTTGTCCATGTGGTTGTTTGTAGACTCCATATTGAGGCTATCCCCCAGCATGAGGATGCCCCCTGAATGGAATTTGTCCTCCAGTGGGAGGGTGCCCCCCGACTTGAGGTAGAGTTCCCAGAATTTGAGAGCCAGACGTAAAAGACTGACTAGTACCGCCAAGCAGATTAGGACCACCAAGACCGGTCCCTCCGAGTTGTTGGATAGGTATGGAACTTCCTGGCATAACTTGATTAGTAGTGGTTTGGGTAGTACGGCAGTGGAAGCATTCAGTGCCCTGAAACCAAAAGGAAGTGTAGGTCTTGGTGTTATAGGTGTGCCAATCGCAATTTGGTTGACCACCGCATTACCGGAAGGAATGGTCAGAATGTGAGGGACCATTGTAGAATGGGCCGTCTGGAGGGAAAGAGTAGGCCTTGGACCAATGGATGGTATGTTTAGACCAATGAGTGGTGTGGATGTAAAGGTGGTGGTACCGATAAAACGGTTTAGGGGTACGGTGTAGGAGATGGTTGCATCGACACCTTCCCCTGTTCCATAAAGATCTTGCACCAAGCGTGGTGGACTTCGAACAATGTCTGTAGTCCAAAATGGGTCATCGGCTAAAGGGTTTTGATGAGACCCAGTTGGAATGTCAGAAGGATTGACGACGACAAATTCACCAGCGGAATTCAGTTGGAGGATACATTGTTCATATCCCTCTGGAATGCGGTAAGCTTTCGGAGATTCTGAAACAATCCGAAAATTCTCCAAAGGAGTGGGAACTTCTTCCTGGGGAGTTGTAGTGTTTTGAACCTCGCTCTGTTGAGGAGATTTCTCTGTAGAATGAGGGGGTAGAGGGGTGTTTCCTTCCATATTTTCTGGAGGAATTCCTTGTAGCCTCCATGAATGGCATGGAGGGTCGATGTTGGCGAAAGAGATCTATGGCCAACTACCAAAAAGAAACAACATACGCTAATAGAAATCTAAGAATCACAACCAAGAAAACACGACCTTCTTTTGATGACCGTACTAGTTGGTGATGAAATCCAACGCCGCATGATCAAGTCCAGAAGGGGCGGGGATAGGGTGGAACAGTTACAATGGTGACCTGCTTAACGGACTTACTCCTTGGTGCAAGCTTCCACGCAGCAATTGTGGATTTACCCTCCAAGGAGCCCGAGTGAGTTTGACCAATGTCTGCTCTAGGTACAGTGAGACTTCCCGTCACCGTCACCTCGTGTAAGACCCTAAATATTATGGCCACTAAGGCTACCAATTCACAGTCAGCCCCTGGGCGGGAACAGTCGATAGTCCGATCCGAACGTACGGGCAGGATATCGAGCCCGAAATCAACTAAAAGGCTTGCATGCAGTAATTGTGGATTTACCTTTAAGCGATCCCCATAATACGATCTGACCACCATAATCAGTTAAACCACGGAGGGTTAGTCCCTATAGCTCACCCGAATGTGACCTCATGCGTAACCCCTGTGTGAGAGGAGGATCCCAGGCAGACTTATACGATGATTGGATTTGACTCTCCCTACCTCAGGATGCTACTGTTTGTTTTGGAAACTTTGGAGAGTTATGCTCACAGCCTAATCCAAAGTACTAAGCCTAGTCTATTGTTGGTGGAGGATCCTAGAAAATAAAAAGTTCTAAATAATTTTTAATTAGCGTTGATTTTTATAGTTGTTCTTTACTCAAAAAGGGGTGCATGGAAGTGAAACGAATGGAATTATGACTCAACCCCCAAAATGCATCAAAAATGATAAGCATTCATTCCTTTTCGAAGAACATCTATCTAACGGAGAGAGAGAGAGAGTTATTTTCACTAACAAGAACTAATAAGGAGTGTCCTCAAAGAAGTTTTCTTCAATCAAATCATGATGTGATGCTAAAACTTTTGAAATGCCTTCTAACATGCACAATCAATCATGAAGATGCTTTTTATTGTTTGTGTATGAATAATGATCAATTCAACACAATGCTTGTTTTGCTAATTACCTTCTTGGATGAATGAAAATCAGACCAACACAAGCAGAAGTCATACAAACAATACACCCTCTCGTTGTAATCAAAATGAAAAGTGAAAGAAAAGAAACAATCAAAGAGAAAATAAACTTCACACCCAAAAGAAAAAGTCAAAGAACAATGATATTGACTAAAATCAAGATGAAGAGATCTGTAGGCCTTTGATGACCTTCACCAGGGTTTTTTACTCAGTTAAACAGAAAGAAAGACAATGCATGGGTTTCGGACTCCAAACAACAGAAAAACTCAATAACAATAGTGAAGGAGGCTACAAAATCAAAATAGTAAGATGTTCGTTCTTCAAAAAGACAGATTTCAAGGATGGAAAGAAGAAGGATTGACTCACAAGGTTACCCAGCAGGAAAGACACGGAGGAAAAACCCAGAAAAAACAATTCTGGTAGGTTTATTGGCCAAAGGAGGGTTGGCGCTCTGTTTCCAAAGGCAAGGAGTGTTATAGTTATCTATGCAAGGCTATTAGGGAGCACTGGCACTCTGTTAACACAAGGACAGGGGCGTCGGGTTCAAAAACTCCCAAAAAATGTCAAAAATTCCAAAAATTGCAATTCAATCTCGACAATTGGGTTGAGTATGATGGGATAGGGAGCCAATCGGCTCATGAAACCAATGAAAGGAGGAGTGGACTAGGTTTGAAACAATCAATGGGTAGAACAAGGTAAATGAGGAGAAATCAAAACAAGAAGTTTCGATTTGAGGCTATCTCCCCAGTGGAGTCGCCAGTTTCTATTATAGGAAAATCTTTCTGCGAACAGGTAGATTGCCTCAAAGAACTTGACCCTAACTCTAAGACAGAAAATGATTAACGTGGGCAGTGCTTCCTTTCAAATCTATAAAAACTAACACATGATAAGGAAGGAGAACATAAGTACCTTTTTATCGATGTTTGTCCCTGCACGCTCCGAGTTGAGCTCCAATCCTTTGCTCCTCCCTGAGTCCTGTAGACAAACAAGATACGACCACTTCCTACTCTATTGATATTAGCTTGAAAACAAATCTATCTATCAATGATAAGTTCATGTAACATTAGATGCAAACTAGAAAGAAACAGGTCAAGCGTGTCATATTAATGAGAATAATGACAACAATACTTACAATCGTAGATGCGAATGCGATAGCTTCATCAAGTCCCCTTCGTCTAACCCTTGCTCAAAAGATCCACAACCTGGATAACAACAACTTCACTGATCACTCTCCTTTGGCTGACTGTGTGTTTCCTATAAGATCATAGGTCTCATGCTGGAAAATCTTCCCCCTTTCCACCATCATAGATATTTCTTATATAGGTTAAGAGGAGATTAACCTCTTGAGTTATCTTTAGAACAAGTTGGGGAACTCCCTCCTTAGATCTGGTATTCTCTGATGGAACCAAGAATTCGAATGCAACTGCCTTCTAATCTTGAAAGATCCTCCCCTTATTCTCCTGAACGGGCCAACCATTGCCCCAGATTAGGCATCTCTCCCTCAAAAGGGGCATCAGAGCATTGTAATGCTCCCTAAGAAGCTTTAGGGGAGATCCAACGCCCTAAAGGTGGATAGCGCTCCTTCAGAGGGGGCAGGGGAGCGTTATAACGCTCCCTGAAGCCTTATAGGGGAGCACCAGCGCTCCCTAGACTAATGTAGGGGAGCGCTCACCCCTAAAACCTTTGATCAAAAGCTCTCTTCAGGTGTTAAGAGTTCCTTGACTTCAGTTAACCAGTTCTCCTTCTCCAAACCCAGTGTATGAGATGTTTTAAGTGCCTCCTTAGTGTCATCGTTAAGGAAGTATGCTTGAACAGCGTTTGCGACACTTATGAACAACTTGCGACACTTGTGAAAGTTGTAAGGAAGATGTGACACTTACAAAAATTGAGAGGAACATGAGACACTTATCCAGTTGAGTGATTTTGACGTGTAACACACTTATTCTTCTCAAGGGAAAAAATCCTTTGTTCCAAAAAATATTTGAGGATATCTTGATCATTTTTAATTTGGAAGTGTTTCCCAAGCAAGTAAAGATTCCAAATATCCATCGCATGCAGAATACCCAACATTT
>JZKD02S1513854.1:773501-841019 GCA_000966675.3 Picea glauca
TTTTAAACCATGAACCACTAAGAGAAGGACACATGTTACCGATGAAATTATTACACATGGAAGCCTATGGAGGTATTACACATGGAACTTAATTAATTGAGACAAATGGAAGCTCATGGAGAAAAGTGTCTTTGAACCAGAAGAGCAATTCAAAGAAGTCAAATTCGCACTTCGGCTCTGTGGACAAGTAGTCTTTATAGGTCAAAGGTATTCGATCCAGGTACATAGGAGGAGGGAGGAAAGGATTCTCTTCGATCTTTGAGGATTTGGATTTGGGTGCCATTTCCCTGACTGATACCTGTAAAACTAGAAAAGGATGCTTAATTGTTTTTAACAGGCATTAATGGTGATCGTTGATTGAAGAGGACACAGAAAAGGTGTCTTCAGCTATGGTTGGATCGTGAACAGTGCAACAATGGTGGAAAAATAGGATTAAGTAGATGAACAGGTGTCCGTTAGGGAGAGGATGACGAGTCAGACAGTTTAATGGCCATGGATAACCACATTTATTGGCCAATGGACATATCAGGAGTGGGGTGGAGGGTAATGAATGGGTAACAGGTATATGGAGGTGATGTGTGACAGGTGATGGGAGGGTGATGCGTCAATAGAGTAGTGGAGCATGACATGTAAACGAAGGTAGTGGAGTGTGACGTTGGAGTGCAGAGGTGGTATGAGAAGGTGTTTTTTCAGTTTACTTGGAGGGGGGGGTAGGTGGTAAGTGGTAAAGGTCAAGGGGGGTTCGAGTTAACAATATTGTGACCCATTATGAGGGGCCCTCTCGGGAATACCACCAACTCAGACCTCCCCCCACCATTATAGGTAGAATGGTCGAGGGGATCCGATATATTCTGTTAGCTGTGGATCTGAGCACCCGTTGATAGACCGCTGAGATTGGCATGCTCTTTATCACAAAGTTCCAAACATAATATGTCACCCCAAAACTTAGGATATAGATTTTTGGGGGGTTTTCACTGCTCCCCTTTCTTCATTTTTGTCACCAAGGGGTTAAAATACAACATTTTTAACTCAAATCAAAGAATTTAACCAAATTTACATCCATTTATTGAAATGAAAAACTACTAACCTATATCCTACTCAAATCACCTAGCAAAATTAACCCAGATTAGATTGTTAGATTGAAGCACTATTCTAACCTGGGACATTTGATCAAGTTTAAACTGTTTGATCAAATTTATTCACTAACCTATCTATCTTGGCTAAGATTAAACTATTTATCCAAGTTTGTTCACTAACCTATATGCATAAATTCAAAGGACTTGACCAAAGTTAGACTATATGAATCAAGCCATTCTTATTGCATGGGGTGTTATCATTTTTCTTTTCATACCCACTTTTATTCTTTTTTCTATTATTATTCTTTTCTTTTTCTTTGTTTTTCTTCCTTTTCTTTTCTTTCTTTTGTTTTTCATTTCTTTTTGTTTCTTTATTTGTAAATCATTTGTAGAATGAAATATTATTTTAAACAAAAATACAACTGGAGGGGAAAATTTCCAGTGACCAGTTGATCTTATGAAACATAGGGTTATAACACAACGACTTCTCCCTTGGTCGATATGCATCTTAAGGAATTTCCTTTCCTTTGTCAATGCACTCTTGCAAAGCCTTCCTTCCTGAGATTGTTCAGCAACTCCGGGGTTATCTTAAGGAATCCAACACTTCCAACCATGTTTTTCTTATATGCTCACGTACTTTCTCCATGCCCTATTGGAAAAGTGTTTCATAGTGTTCAGTAACTCTGAAATGTGTTTCCTCCCACACAGTCTTTCTTTCCAAGGTACTTAACCACCTTGAAATTTCCTCTCGAATATATGAATTAACCTGGTGTGCCCTCCTGGAAGTTTCTCTTATGACTCCATTGAGTTCACACATGCACTCCTTACATCAGATCACAAGAGTTTCCATCTTCTGTCACGCACTCCTTGCACTTAGCCTAGAGAACTAGACTTAATTCAAAACATTTACAGATAGAAAACAATATCTCTATCCCTGCAGACGATTTCTAACATTCATCTACAATTCAAATGCATACAAATGACATTCACCACAAAATATCCATTACACATAAATTGATAGCAGGAAAAACTGTCATTTTCTATTAATGGAATAATGTTCATTACAATATGGGAGTTAGAGCTACAACTAAGTCTCGGCTCTCTGTGTTTCTCTCCCCATCTCATATGCATTTCTCCTCTTGGATTACAATGGTTTTTCATAAAATTTCAGCCAACCTCTACTAGGTATACAATACAAATATTTATACAAGAGGGGATTGACAAGCTTCCCTCCAAGCTAAGCTAGTGGTGTCAAATCACCATTCAAAACGGATGTCTAATGGGGAAATTACAATGATGGAAATCTGCTCCAAATCATATGCAAATCCCTCCTACCGTCAATCGTTTAATGGTGACCTTATCTCCAGCTTGTGTAAAGGCACAACTTGGCTCTTCCATCTTGTCATCATTAAATGCCTTGATCACACTTTTTATTCTTGAAGGAAAAAGTGAGAGGACGGTACCCCTCCCCTCCTTGAATTTGCAACATGTGTGTGAATTGGCTAGCACGTGCTGAGGTGGATCGATGCTCCTACATCATACTCCATGACTACTAAAATCATGAGCTCATGCTCATGATATTTCCAGCTCTATTGAAATCCTTCTAGATCCCAAAATTTATCTTGGAGTTGTCTTTCTGCTCCTCTGCTTCGTTGTTGTTGCTGCATAATCCCTACTGCTCGTGTAGGTTTCTTTTTTTCCAGCTTCTCCTTGCTGATTACTTATTATGTTGATCCCAACATCAACTTCCTTATCTCCTCAACCACCTCGTCCAGTTGCTCCATCAAATGAATCTCCTTTTGCAGACTAGCTTGTTGCACTTCTTCCTTGTCAATGGATAAATCACATCGATCTCCCAAGTTATCCTCTTCATCTCTTGTGGCCTTAGCTTTCCACTCTGTTGCAGCCTACACTCCTGCAGGCTTCTCTTCACCGAGTTGTTGCTCAACTTCTTCCTCTAACAGATTTGTCTCTGTCAGTTTTTCTTGTGCTGGTTCAACTCCAGCTTCCTCCATCTGTAACTTGTGTTGGTATGCCTCCCCTGGCATGGTTATCTTTTGGAAGCCACCTTCTGGTGTCGGAATGTCCAACCAATCCTCCAGTGCCTTCAATTCCATTTCCCACTAAGTGAGTAAATCAACTGGGAATTCCTCTTCTGATATGACAGACTTCAGTATTTGTTCCTGTTTCTCCATGGCAGTCTCAACTTGTTGTCCTTCTGTTGCATCTGCAATGTTTTTTCTAGCCTCTCCTTGGATTCTTGGAAGGAATATCTCGACTCCTCCAATGACCAAAATGCTACTCTGATCCTTCTCCTCTGTGATGAAAGTTTCCATCTTGTCATCATCTTCATTCACACGGCTTGCAACTCTGCATGAATCGACATATGGATGAGATATTTATTTCACCTCCTCTCCATCTGTCAACACCCCTTGCTAGCATGAACTCTTAGTTGAGCTCATATCTTCTCCCTTTCACACTTGGCAATTTGGGATGTCTCCTCTGCCCTTCTAACATTCTATGAGACCCACTAATTCATTTTTATTTCCCACCTAGCAACCTACGAGACCCCTGACATATCTCTTTCTCTCATAAATGAGGTTTTCAGCATACCTCAACCACCTTTTTAACATATGTTGTTGCCCTCTGGCCAACAAATTATGAACAAGCCACTAGGTTGTCCTCTTCAAAGGCCATTCATACCTCCAACGCACCTTTGCCTCCTGCTGCATATTTAATTCTAGCTTCTCCATTTCTGTCCGGATCTCACTGAGCTCCTTGTCCATCTCTACTTTGATTCTCTGTGAATAGACGTCTCCTTGATCACGTTTATGACCTTCAATGTCCATTCTTCTTGACTTTTAGTACATCACCCGCAACACACCTTGCAACAGTCTCCACAAAGTGTCTTAATCTGTCCCTCTTCACCTTTCTTCTACGATCTTCAGACAATCAAGATTTGATACCACTTCCTAGCGCAGACTTCCCCTTTCCCTCCTAAGGGGATGCTCGACCTCCTAGTCTAGGATCGTTCAATTCATCGAAACAAATGGCTCATCAGGCTCCTGATGGGAACCAAATTAACTTGACACAGGCCCTTCCACCTTCTCGGCGTAGGTTGTGTGGAAATTACAGACCCTCTCCCTAGCGCTTTTCAATTCTTCACGCAAACATGCTCTAGATCTCTATGCTAGGCTTCCCCCTTGATGTGGCCACAAACTACGACTTTGGGCCATCTCCCTCCAAGACTCCACGCTTTGAAACTTTCATGAGTTGCTTGCTCCCTTTTTCCCGATTCCCAAATCAACGACATTATTCGGGACCAAATATACGGTCCACATTCTCCTCGTGACCAATGACTATGATTGAATCATGAGTTCGAACTTTGTGAGTGTTCTCTTCTCTTGACTTTGTTCTTGCCTATTTGTAAATAAACGAAGTGTTGATTTCTCGCCACACGTTCTATCTCAATGGACGACCCAGATTGCTTCTTCTCTCAGCTCTTTGGGCGTGCTCCCGACATTTTCCTCTGGTATCTTCTGGAACAATCCTCCTCTATCTCTTGTGGATTGCTTCCACGCATCCCTTCCAAATCCAACGGCCTGGTTTCAAATTGTTCTTCATGACTTTGTGAAGATCTTTGTTTACTCTTGATAAACCTCTCGAATTTCCTCCTCCCAAACCTCTCAATCTTCTACTACCTGTCTCCTCCAATGATGGACAATTTTCATGGTCTTCGAGACTTTGGAAAGTCCTTGACCCCTTTTCACACTTAGCGCAAATTTCTTTTTCAAGAATTAGGATATTCTCAAACTTCTTCTACACTCCTTGTAGAGTTCTACGAAGACTCTTATGTGACTTTTCTCGGCTTGAAAACCTTCACAGTTCCCCCTTCCTCTACGAAATTTCTCATGCCCTCCTGGCAACATCTCACTCTTCCTCCTAAGATCGTAATATGGACTTACAGTCTCCTTGGTGCACTCCTTGCACTCTACTAAGATTTTCAACGGCTTCTCCCTTGGTTAATCTGCATCTTAAGGCGTCTCCTTTCCTTTGTCTATGAACTCTTGCAAAGCCTTCCTTCCTCAGAGTTTTCAAAAACCCTAGGGTTCTCTTAAGGAATCCAATACTTACAACTGTGTTGTTCCTTTATGCTCTCATAATTTCTTTATTCCATCCTGGAAAAGCATTTCAGAGTGTTTAGTAACTATGAACTGTGCTTCCTCCCACACAATATTTATTTCCAAGGTACTTAACCACCTTGAAATTTCCTCCCGAGTCTGTGAATTAACTTGGTGTGCCCTCCTGACAGTTTCTCTTCTAACTCCCCTGATTTCATCCATGCACTCCTTACATCGGCTCACAGAGTTTCCACCCTCTGTCGCGCACTTCTTTCACTTAGCCTAGAGAACCAGACTTAATTCAACACACTTACAGATAGAAAACTGTATCTCTATCCCTGTAGACATTTTCTAACATTCATCTACAATTCAAATGCATACAAATGACATTCACCAAAAAATATCCATTACATAGAAATTGATAACAGGAAAAACTGGCATTTTCTATTAATGGCATAATGTCAATTACAATATGGAAGTCCAAGCTACAACTGGGTCTCAACTCTCTTTGTTTCTCTCCCTATCTCCTATGCATTTCTCCTCCTGGCTTACAATGGTTTTTCATCAAATTCCATCCAGACTCTACTGGGTATACAATACAAAGATTTATACATGAGGGGCTTGACGAGCTTCCCTCCAAGCTAAGATAGTGGTGTCAAATCACCATTCAAAACACATTTCTAATGGGAAAATTACAATGATGGAAATCTGCTCCAAATCGGATGCAGATCCCTCCTACCGTCAACCATTTAATGGCGACTTTATCTCCAACTTGTGCGAAGGCACAACTTGACTCTTCCAGCTTGTCATCATTAAATTCCTTAATCACTCTTTTGATTCTCAAAGTCAAAAGTGAGAGGGTGACACCCCTCCCTTCCTTGAATGTGCGCCATATGTGTGAATCGGATCGCTCGTGTTGATGTGGAGCAATTCTCCTGCATCATATGTGTCATTTTTATAGGGACAAAATGAGTAGCCTTTGTCAATTTATTAATAACTACCATTATTGAATCAAGTTTCTTTTTTACCCTAGGAAATTTAGTTACAAAATCAATGGTTACCACTTCCCATTTATTCTCTCGAATTGGTAATGGTTGTAACAAACCTTTTGGGTGCCTATGCTCAACCTTCACTCTCTGACATTCCATACATCTGGAAATTTAATCAACAACATTTTTCTTCATTCCTGGCAAAAAGGATTGGCTTCTTACTGCTTCAATTGTTTTCTAGTAATTGGGATGTCCGACATACAAAACATTATGCATTTCTTTTAATACCAATTTTCTAAGTTCCATGGAACTAGGAACATAAATTATATTTTTATAAATAAGTAATCCACCTTCCTTCATTTCATATTCTTTCATTTTCTTCTATACATTTTCCTGCTATAAGCTTTCTTTTACCTATAGGTAATTTTGATCTATAGCAACAACATCTAAAATTATGCTCTTCAAATCTGACTAATGCATATTGATGGTTGTCTAATGCATGAGATATACTCTTCTACTGAGTGCATCAAAAAAATTATCTTATTTTACCTTCATATGATTGATGTCAAAGTCATAATAAAAAATTCTATCCATCTTGTCTTCCTCGCATTCAAAGTTGGTTGTTCAAAAATATATTTCAAACCACTATGGTCTGTTCTTAATTTGAATCTCTTTCCCATGAGATAATGCCTCCCCATATTCAATGCATGAACAATGGAAACAAGATCCAACTCATGTTTGTCATAGTTCCTCTCATGTTCTTTAATATTTCTAGACTCATAACCAATTACATGCTCATTTTGAGTGAGGACTCCACCAATTTCTTCCTTGCATGCATCTGTACAAACCACACAATTTTCATTTGGGTCAACAATATTTAAAATAGGTGCACTAGTAAGTAATTCCTTCAACAAATTAAATTTTTCTTCACACTCATCTATCCATTCAAATTTAATTCCCTTATTTTTCAAATAATTGATGGGATGAGAAATCATAGAGAACCCCGCTATAAATCTTCTGGTGTAGTAACCAACTAATCCCATAAAATATATGACTTATGAAACATTACTAGGTGTTGTCCATCCTCTAATTGCCTCAATATTATCTAGAACCACTATTATACCTTTTTCTTAAAAGTCTGTCCCAAGTAATGGATCTATTCTTGGTAAAAACAACACTTACTAAGATTGGCAAACAACTAATGTTCCCTCATCACTTGCAACACCAACCTCAAGTGATCTTCCTTCTCTTCTTCTGACTTAGAATAGATAAGTATGCCATCCAAGAATACAATGAAAAACTTATCAAGATAATTTATGAATATGGCATTCATTAACCTAATAAATATAGTTGGTGCATTGGTCGGCCCAAATGGCACCACTACAAATTCATAATGTTCATACCTGGTTCCAAAGGTTGTATTATTGATGTATTATTCATTAATTCTTACCTTGTGTTATCCTCATCTCAAGTGTATCTTTTAGAATATATTTTCTCCTAATAGATGATCAAAGAGCTCATCAATTCGTGGTAGAGGGTACTTATTCTTCACAATGGATTTATTCAAATGTTTAAAGTCAATACACAGCCTCAATGTTCCATCCTTATTTTTCAAAAAGAGTATTAGTGCTCCCCAAGGTGAAACACTTGAATGTATGTACCATTTCATCATCAATTCTTCTAGATGCATTTTTAATTCCTTTAATTCTAGTGTACTCATTATGTAAGGTGTTTTTGATACCGAGGAATATCCAGGTACTAAATCAATAGAGAAATTTATCTCCCTCTTGGGTGGCAGTCCTAATATTTCTTGGAATACATCTTCAAAATCTTGCAGTACCAAAAAATATTCAAGGCTTCGTCCTTTTTTATTTTTGTCTTTTCCACATGGGTTGTATACAATTGACATCCTTTCCTAAAACATCTCTTCAGCTATAAGAATGAAATCTCCCTTATAGAAATGGTTCTTGTAATTCCTTTCACAATGCTTTGTTTTCCTTCTTTATCAAGGCATGTAAATGTCTTGTTATGATTGTTGGCCCTTAGTTATGTGTTAAGGAAGAAAGAAAAGGTTAAGGATTAAGAAATACAAAGTACGAAGTGCGCGGAAGACACACAAACCTAGGAAGGTTCGAAGTGGTTAAAGAAGAAGAAAAGAAGGAACAAGGTAAAGGAAAAGCATGTTATTGAAAGAAAAAATCAAGGAAGACAAGGCATCAAAGAAGATAGATCATGGACAAATCAGTAAGCGGAAGAAGACACCAATAGGTGCTTTGGAGCACCTCATGAAGAATAAGGAAGAACAAACTAGTGAAGCCCTTAAAAGGCAGGTCAAGTGGACCTAGGGTTTTGGCACCGAGGGTTTTGTTACTTAGGGTTTTGGCACCTAGGCTTCGGTCTAAGGTTGTCTAAAGAGTCATGAAATGTATAAATAAAGATATAGAAGAGTTGAGAGGGATGGTTATGATTATTATTGTTGATGTTTTGAGAGAGAGAAGTGTTCTATTGTAAGAGCATTTTGTATTCTAGATCTTCAGTTAGGTGTGAAGATCAACCCTATAGGTGGGTTCACAGGAAGGGGAGAAAGAGAGAAAGAGAAAGAGAGAGTATTTGCAGCTAAGTGCATAGATAGAACTGTATGTTTTCATCTAATATATCAAGAAACACAGTTTTTTTGACGTAGCCCTAGGGAGAGGGTGAACCACATATATCTTGTTGTTCTTTGTGGTTGTTGTTGTGTTATTTACTATCTGATATACTATTATTGCATTGTTGTGTTAAAGATAAGATATATAGCTAACTTCACAAAGATAATCATAACATTGTAAACATATCTAGGATATATTGTGTTATGGCTCCGAAACCATCCTACATTTCCTCTAGTTGTAGACACTTGTGTCCTGCAACCCCCTATTGCTACTTTGGGTGAGACTTCATCTCCTTCACAGGTGTTGCCGAAAGGGAAAATAGTTAGGGTTTGTTGGTGCACTGTTAGAGTTGAACCCTAGGTCTGTCCCTGTGCCAACAAATGGTTCTGTTGTCAGGACCTGGATCTTCTTGAGGAAATGTCAAGGCGGTTTCCATCGAAGTCAGGAGAAATCAAAATTTGTGTAGATTTAAGGAAACAAAATGATGCATGCCTACATGACCCATTTCCTACACCTTTTACTGATGAAGTTCTAGATAATGTAGGAGGACAGGAGGTTTACTCATTCACAGATGGATTTTCAGGCTATCAACATATCAAAATTGCTAAGGAAGACCAACATAAGACCACATTTGCAACATAATGGGGTTATTTTCAGTACACTGTGATGCCTTTTGGCTTGAAGAATGCACCATCCATCTTTTCCAGGGTGGTGGTCGAAGCATTTAATGAATTTTTACACAAGTTCTTGTAAGCATACTTTGATGATTGGACCATTTTTATCCTAATGAAATATCATATTGAATGTTTGAGATTAATGTTAGATAAGTGCAGGCAATGTCAAATTGCCCTGAATTTGAAAAAGTGTACTTTCTTTTCACCCTTCGGAGTGTTGCTAGGGAATATTGTGTGTAAGTAGGGGTTGTTGGTAGATCCTTCCAAGATTGCTATCATTGTGGATCTACCTCCTCCCACTTCGGTTAGACAGTTATGCACTGCATTGGGAAACAATGGATATTATAGAAATTTTATTAAGGGTTATGCATAGATAACAACACCTATGGAGAATATATTAAAGAAATATAGTAAGTTTCAATGGATAGAAGAATGTCAACAGAGCTTCGACACACTAAAGCAGAAAATGGTCATTGTGCATATCCTATTTTTTCTAGATTGGAATAAAAAGTTCAATGTTCATGTCAATGCGTCGTCCATTGCATTAGGAGAAGTCTTGGCACATCTAAGTGCAGGAGACATTGACCACCCTATAGCCTTTGCTAGCAGGAATATTTCTACAAATGAAAAGAATTATACTACCACTGAAAGAGAAGGCTTAGCCATGGTATATGCGTTGCAGAAGTTTCGAAACTATTTGTTGGGAGGACATTTTAATATGTTCATTGATCATTATGCATTGAAGTACTTAGTCAAAAAGCTAGTGTTTGGGGGAAGAATATGTAGATGGATATTATTATTCCAGGAGTATGACTTTGAGATTTTGGTCAAGCCAGGAAGAATGAATAAAGGACATGATTGCTTATCCAGGTTAGAACATGGAGAGGAACCTACCAGTTTGGAAGATACACCACCAGATGCACAGTTGTTGGCCATCAGAAAATTTGATGATCACTTCACCGAGATAGTCCAGTTCCTGTCCACAGGAATGGCACCTCGCAAGTATATAGTTATCCAGATGAAACAGTTGGTATTTTGTGCTACTGACTTTCAACTTATAGCGAGACAATTATATAAGATGGGACAAGATGAGATCTTGAGGAGATGTGTTATGGAGGCAGAAATACCATTGATTTTGGCAGAAGAACATGAAGGCATCGTAGGAGGACATCATGCAGGGAAAGAAACAACGCAGAAGGTTCTCAGAGATGGCCTCTGGTGGCCTACTTTACATAAGGATTCTAAGGAATACTACAGAGCCCATGATGTGTGTCAAAGAGTAAGGAATCCTTCTAGAAGGGATGAGATGCCTTTGGCACCACAATTAACATTAAAAGTATTCAAGAAATGGGCCATTGACTGTGTGGGACCTATTAACCTACCGGGAAAATGCACATGAGCTCGATACATTATTAGTGCTATAGAGTATTTGACCAAATAGGCAGAAGCAAGAGCAGTAAAGGACTGTAGTGTAGCCACAACTGTGCAGTTCATCTTTGAGGATATAATAACCAGATTTGGATGCCCAAATATCCTTATGAATGATCAAGGCACACACTTCATCAAAAAAACTATTGAATGCTTGAATCAGGACTTCGAAGTTCACCATCAGAAGAGCACACCATACCACCCACATGTGAATGGTACAGTCAAAGCTTTCAATAATATTTTGGAGACAACGTTGACTAAGATTTGCAGTGTCAACAGAGATGATTGGGATTTAAGAATTCTAGTAGTGTTATGGGATTATAGAACCACTTGCAAAAATTTAACTATACAGACTCCATTTAAGTTGATATATGGCTTGGAAGAAGTGGTACCTATGGAATATTTGGTTCCTAGTTTAAGAATTGCAGCATTTACAGGTATGGACAACATCGACGTTGTTCAAGACAGGCTTTCGCAGTTCATGGAACTGAAGGAAGACAAGCTCATTGCAGGATTTCATCAGCTTGTACAAAAAGAGCGAGAAAAGGAATACCATGATAGACATATTAAGAGGAAATCATTTAAACAAGGAGATCTGGTACTTTTGTACAACAACAAGTTTATGACACATTGGCTAGGGCCATTTGAGGTTTCCTATGTTATAGAAGGAGGAGTTACACAGTTGAAGACTCTTAATGGAGAATGAAAGGATCGTTTAGTAAATGGGAGCAGGTTGACGTTATACTGTGACAACCAGCTACCTCACAGCTCTCCGTAAAAGCAAAGGAGGAAATGTCTAGTTACCAGGTGCAATTGAAACTGGGTACTAGACACAGAAGATAAATTTTTCACACAATAGGGAGGGATAGAGAAGAAATCACAGGCTGCTCTACACAGTCTGAAGTTGAAGTGATATAGAAGGCTCAATCTTGCAGTGACTTAAGACAAGTCACATGTGAGTGTTGGGGATTTGTTGACCCTTAGTTATGTGTTAAGGAAGAAATCAAAGGTTAAGGATGAAGAAATACAAAGTATGAAGTGTGTGGAAGACACACAAACCGAGGAAGGTTCGAAGTAGTTAAAGAAGTAGAAAAGAAGGAACAAGGTAAAGGAAAAGCAAGTTGTTGAAAGAGAAGATCAAGGAAGAAAAGGCATCGAAGAAGATAGATTGTGGACAACTCAAAACATGGAAGAAGACACCAACGGATGCTTTGGATCACCTCACAGAAAAGAAGTAAGAACAAACTGGCAAAGCCCTTAAAAGCAGGGTCAAGTGGACCTAGGGTTTTGGCACCTAGGATTTTGGTACTTAGGGTTTTGGCACCTAGGCTTCAGTCTAAGGTTTTCTAAAGAGTCATGAAATGTATAAATAAAGGTATAGAAGAGTTGAGAGGGATGGTTATGATTATTTTTGTTGATGTTTTTAGAGAGAGAAGTGTTCTATTGTAAGAGAATTCTATATTCTACAAATATCAACCCTGCAGCTGGGTGTGCAGGAAGGGCAGAAAGAGAGAAGGAGAAAGAGATAGGATCTATAGCTAAGTGCATAAATAGAACTGTATGTTTCCATCTAATATATCAAGAAACACAGTTATGTGGACGTAACCCTAGAGAGAGGTTGAACCATGTATATCTTGTTGTTCTTTGTGGTTTTTTTTGTGTTATTTTCTAACTGATATACTGTTATTGCATTTTTGTGTTAAAGATAAGAGATATAACCAACTTTGCGAAGCTAATCATAACGTTGTAAACATATCTAGTATATATTTTATTGTTGCTCTGAAACCATCCTGCATTTCCTCTTGTTGTAGACACCTGTATCCTGCAACCCCCTGTTGCTACTTTGGGTGAGACTTCATCTACTTTGTAGGTGTTGCTGAAAGGGCTAGTAGTTAGGGTTTTTTGGTGCATTGTTAGAGTTGAACCCTGGGTCTGCCCCTATGCCAACAATGATATTCTAGGGCATCATGATGCTTTTCCAACCAATCCATTCCAATTAGAATATCATAAGATCCTAATGGGACGATATTCATATCAACAATGGTACTTACTCCATTCATATTTGTTCGACAAATTCTAAAAACCTCATTGACCTTTATTTTGGTTCCAGTGGCTAGTTGAACCAAACTTGATTTCTCAAGCCTACTCTTCTCCAAATGTAATATATCCACTATTTTAGGATCAATGTAATAATGGCTTGCTCCTAAATAAATTAAGATAGAAACAATATTATTAATGATATTACCTTCCACTTCGATCATATTGGATTGGTACTCTACTTGCCGATCTTCTAGCGCTGCATATATTCTTCCCATATATTCTATTGTTGTAGCCTATTCTATGTTGTTCATGGTCTTCACTTTGTATTTTCTGTGAGGGAAATCCTTCTGGCGATCTTCCTTGCATCCCCAACATTGTATTTGTCGTCCTTCCCTTTTCCCCAAAAAATATTCTCTATTGGATTCATCCTTAGTAGGATGGTCTTGTTGATTTTTGTTTGGTTTATTTATGTTGAAAGGAGGTTTGAATCCTTTCCTCCATTGATTAGATTTCTCCTTATTCTTATACTTCCAATATTTATGCATGGATTCTCTACCCTTTCATAGCTCATACAGGTACTTAGCCTTCCTGATGGTTTCTGTCAAGGTTATAGGTTCATCGTATTTAATATTCTCTTTATAGAATGAAGGAAATCCACTTTAAAAACTACGTATTTTCACCTTCGCATCCTTAATAAACACCACATACTTTAACAATCCCAAGAAATTATTTTCATACTCTATCATGGTCATGCCTCCCAGCCCAAGTTCAAAGAAATCCTACATTTTCTAGTCATAGAAGTGGTTTGAAAGGTACTCCTTTTGAAAATATCTCTTGAACTATTTACAAGTGATCCTTCTTTCATTAATGTGTTCCAATTGCTTAAATTGATCCCACCACATAAAAGTTTTTCCATGCAAATGGTATGTGTCAATTATTCCTTCAAGATTAGGTGGATATTTGTGAAATTGAAAATAATTCTTGATTCCAAGAAACCATGCTTCAGTATCATCTTCCCTTTCTCTTTCACCATCAAAGGATGGTGGCTTAATCTTCCTCGGCTCTCCTTGCAAACTGTCCATTCATGTATCCTTCTTTGGTGCCTCACATGGCATACCTTTGAATTTCTTAAGGAGTCTTCAGATGCATAAATTTTCCTTGTTGAGTGAGGAGGTGTTGACGGGCAAAATTGACCGTCTATCAACTGAGAGAGTGGAACCGGTCCAGGTTTGTCTAATAACTCAATCTGTTTCGAATGAACCACCCTGACGGGTTTAACGACTCCGTTAGCCGATCTAAGGTCCTAAGAAAACAAAAGAAAACTAATCTAAACTAACTAATCTAATTTAAAAAACAAATAAAACAAACAAACTAACTAATCTAATCTAAAACTAACTATTAAACAAACTAACTAAACTACTATTATACTAACTCTAGCTAATTGAAATATAACTTATTCACAAAATGTACACTATCTACAATTTACAGATTTAAATAAAACCTGAAAAAATCGTTTGCATTCTGCCCTAAGACAAAGAAAGATATTTTTTGTTGATTTTATAATTTTATGAACAAGAAATAAAACGAAAACTAACTAAAACTAAACAACTAACATACTAATTCTAACTACACATATATCTAACTAAACTATTAATAAATATACTAAACAAATAAATAACAAACTGACCTGGAAACGCTCCAGATTTGTCCTGTGTATGATGATCTTCGAAGTTGATCGGAGGGAGGAAACCCGCACCGAACAATCCAGAAGATTTTCGTAAACGATAGCTGCAATTCTCTTCATGTTTGATTACAGGACAAACATGACATAAAAATCACAACAATCATATAATTTATAAATCTTAACAATTAGGTAAACATGTATGCAAAGACTTATACAAAATAATTCAATTGATGAAGAAGAGAAATATGTCGTTCATAAACTGAATCAAGTAATTGATGTGTTGTAGATTAATGAAAGAAACCAGACATGGATGAAACATTAATAAATTTATATCATTTTTCAAAAGACTATGATAGCTAAAGTAGTCACTAATCTAATGCAAATTGATAAACATAAACATGAAACAAAAGATTGATATTATGAAAAGCGAAAGCTGTAGCAAAACATCAACTTCTGTCTCAGTTTGTATTAAAAATCCATAGCCTAGTTCTCCCACAAGTGAGGATGCTCCTTATTACAAAAATAATAAGTATTTATAAGTTTTTCCACAGGGTAAAACCTCCCTGTGGAAGTTATCAAACTGTTTACATAAAATCTGGGAAGATCTCCCAAGTTCAACTAAACTAGGAAACTACAATAAAACTAGAAACAAAAATATCCTCTAAACTGTCCAACATGTCCCATGCAATTCGACTTCACCTGAAAAGGACCAAAAATGAACAAGTTAGAAGGATCTTTTATTAATAAAATAATAAAAATTTAATTCTACAGACTAGCTACAGAATCCTTTGATTCTGTAGCTAGTCTAAAATAAGATACAGAATCAGCATTGAAATTAATTGAAAATCGTTTAAAGAATTCCATTTAATTGACATCCAATAGCCATTTGAAAATGAATTATTTAGTTTGAAATTATTATACCATTCGAAATCAAACAGGATCATAATCAATTAAATGGCTACAGAGATAGGCATACACTGTTTTACCAAGTCAGGTGACAAAATCATATGGAACAACAATGTAATCGTTTCACAACAAATTGAATCCAACAGTTGTGAAATCGTTTTGATATCAATTGAAATGAATATAATCAAAACCAATGGCAAGCAACTGTTACGCTGCCTTGTCAACAGGAAATATGAATTCGACATATCTTTTTCAAATCGTGATAATTGTTAATACAACAAACGATACATGCCACGAATATATCAACTCGAACTGGCGCTAAAATAAATTCAAACAAAATCGTAATAGGATCGATCAATTAATAACATAGTTCATAATAGATATCCGATCATTTGTCATTGCACAGTGAGTAAACAAGATCGATTGACTTAGATCACAATCGTTCCAATCAAACACATTATAACCGGGTTGGACCAATTCATTTCACAAAATTAAAATCAAACAGAGCATCAATTATAATTCAAATTTAACTCATAAAAATGATCGAACTAACAACAATCCAATCAAGTGAATCAATCGGATGGGGTTTAGCACAGTTGTCATGAATCGAATCCATTCCATGATTCGGGCGCACTTACATGGACTTAAATGAGCATATTGTTTTTATAAAGACAGAGTAGTTCACTCCACATTAAAATCAAACAGAGTTTCATTCCCAATTTAGAAAATCATAGGACACAGCATATTGAAAAATCGTTGACCAATCATCGCATATGGATCATAAAAAAATCAAATCTGAGCCTGATCATGTTCTAAACTGAACATGAAAAACTTCCTTTTCAAATCGGAAACAAACCAAATCCAGTCGAAAAAAAACTATCAATTTTGTTAACTCACTCAGGTATACCAACAAATCAGATCCGACGAAAACCAATCAAATCGAAATGAAAATCTATCGGAGTCTAAACTGGGGATGATCAAATCTTATATCCAAAATGAAATTTCGATTTATTTTTAGCAAAGCAACAAAATATACAGGAAGAACACATTATGAAATATAAACAGAGCTATTCGAAGTATAACAGTTCTATTTGAACACCGAATTTCAATCACGATATTACTCATGGTCATTCACAAAATAAAACGATGTCAAAAATCATACATGTACAACGATGAGACGGCTTGATCATGCCAATTTAGAGTTGATAACTGTCGTAGCCGATTCAACATTTTTGAAAAGGATCGAGCCTGTTTTCTTCTGTTTCTTATCAGCTGCTTGGAGTTAGTCTTTTTGATTGGTCAATAATGCAACTTGGCTTTGCAGCGACTGGATTTTGGATTGGAGTATGGGAACATCAATGTAGTATCGTTCCAACCATAAATTGCATTGGTCACAGGAAGACTGTGTGGGGTTTGAAAGAGCAGGGGAGGGTTTAGACATGTGGCTGAGGGTTTCGATAGGCAATTTAATACCAGGGTAGCTAGGGTCGTTTCTTAGGCAGGGGGGAAGATTTGTCACGAAATCGTAAGGTGGCTCGGGGCACAAACCCTACGAGTAAGGGTACTCGCTGGCTAAGAATCATTTCATGTCGGAATCCAAATCCTCACTAAGGATAATAGGGTCTCGCTCAGCAGAGGGTTTAGGCTTGTCTCTAGCCATTCTCGAAATGAGACGGGCATTCCTTTTTCCTTCGGTATTAGCAGTAGGGTTTACCTTGGGATTTTTTCTCATAGGTTTCTTTGTAGGCTCGGACTTGTCAGTTCCAATGTCTGGTAAGTCAACACCAGGGTCGGCTGAGGGTTTAGGTAGTAGGACATGTAAGGGTACAGGCGGCTCAACCCTGGTTTTAATTACCACAGTCTTGTCAACCAGGGCAGGGTCTAAATCCTCAAAACCATTACGAGTGATGAAAGCTCTCCAACTATCACCATGCAAACTCAAATGATAAACAACGATAATCTTAATAAGCCCATGATGGAACAAGATACTGTCAGCCTTCTGGCTTTTGAATCTTTTTGACATCTTATATAAGTTGCGTTGAAAGTAGAAAGGCATGTTTAAAGGATACCCTATAAAAATCATCAGCAAACGCAGGGGGTAGAGAAACACGAGCCCGTATCGACCTTCACAGGTCATGAATTGCTTGACTAGAATTAATAGGTCGTGCCATCATGGTTTGAGCATAGATATGAGAATACCTCTGTCACACGAGGTGACTTTACACGAGAGAAATAGCATTGTCCATGGCACCTCGTCGACCTTACAATTTTTAAACCAACGTTGTCCTGAGGCAAGTAACCCTGTAGCAGAGATGATAAACTTCTCATCGATCTCCAACTGTATATCACCTACCTTGGCTCTACAATCATCGAAAGTCATGGCAAACTATCATGATACACATAGGTTAAAACCCTCGAATCGTTGTATAAAGGCGAGCCAACAGTTCTCTTCCAAGTCCTTTCGGGCATTGTCAAACATTAACAGGGCCTGGTTTCTGTTTGGCTCGATTCGCACGACTGGTGCCATGGAGCCGAGAACATGGTAAGCCGAGGGTTTGGATCATAACACACACAGGAGAAGAGCTACCTGAGCTAACAGAAGTGAATGGGCAAAAGGGACAGGCATAAATTCCATCGTGCGAATGTGGTAGAGCTTATCTCTGCCATGCAAAATAGTAATTGCTAATGTACAACTGCCGATTTACATATTAGTTCAACCCATTATAGCATAGTTCAACAATCATATCAATTGGCCGACTAATGAATCAAATGGAAAGTGTAAACCAACATGCAAAATCAACGTTATTCCAAAGTTTATAACCACCAACATTCAAATTGAAATCAAAATCAAATATTAACCATGCGCCAATGTGTATTCATATAATCAACCAACCAATAGTTATGAGAGCATTAACATAGGGATTATATTAAAAATATATGTATGAAATATTTAAACATAATACCCATATATCTTATGAAACCAAAGGTTAAGTAGGTCGAATAAAAAGCCAATCCAAATACCAATGCATTACACACTTAATGAAACCAAGTCACACCATTAATACGAAGCATGAGTACTACTCAAAGGATCTTGCCAGTTGTATAACGATAAGTGCAATGTAAGCACAATAGGCATATTGACAAGAAAGACAACGACAGTTCTAGTAGTGATTTTAATGCTACTTCGAAAGACTAAGTTTTCACGCTTACAGTCGTGAAAACAAAACGAAGGTAAATGTGCAAATGTCGCAAAAAATAAAATGTCGTTTATTGAAAAATGTGACAAAAAATTAATGTTTGCAAAACATTGGTGTAGGCAGCTTATAAGACAATGGACAAATTTGAATTGGATGCCAACAATGGCGACACACTGGTAGAAGCAGTTATCTCTGTCAAAAGAAACAAATTTAGATTAGGACAACAAAGAAAATTTCAACTCAAAATAACAACCAGAAAATCGTATAAACATCATCATTAACCATCTTTTCCAGCAGTGTCTTAAAAGATGAAAACTTATAACAATATTAAGATCAGCAAGTCATGATATTAAAGATAAAATCTCCAATACTGTTAGCATAGCCACTGCTACCAACAGGCGTCTATAGCCTCGACAGGGTTGCCATTTAACCCACTCTGACATCTGTATCCTGCAAAGAAGTTCTAGATCAGAATAAAGGACATTAAAGAGGTTCATTTTTTGCAAATTTTCATAAACCCGACATTGCTTCATTGCCAGCGGGCCTATTCAGTACCTCGACGAAGTTGTCTTGGTGCCATGCATGCATTTACCTGTTGCCAACAGATCTGTTCAGTATCCCGGCGGGTTTACAAGCACTTCCCACAACTCTTATTCATAATTTTTGTTTTGTTTTTCATAGATATATAGTTGAGCGGGGTGACGCTGAAAATCATGATATTTTAACATATTTTTTAGACCTCATCAGAATTTTTTAGAACTGTCCTTTATTTAGATCCAGAGATGTTTTATTTACAAAAAAAAATCCTAAGGCAGGGAGACATCCTCTGAGTCATTCCTTTACGGAAAAGGGACAGTGTAAAAAGATAATAGATGATCATGACAAACTTTTCTGAGAGATTGAAATCAATAGACTTCTTTCAAACAATAGACTTTTCCAACACAGATATCAATTTCAGCAATATATCATTGATGTTTGTACAAATTTTTTAGAAATTATTTCAGCGAAGAAAAATTCTATTGTCTTTGTCTGAATAGTTCAGTGTACAGGTATGTGTATTTTCAAAGAAAACAGAAACTGATAAATTAAAATCAAAATAAAAAACAAAAGCAAACGAAAAAGAAAACAAAAGCAAAATATATACATAATATACAAAGGTATTAATCAAGCAAAGTATCTTTGCAGGGCTTGACCATTCACCGGATAGGTGTCAAGCTGCCCTTCAAGATTCTGCAATCGAAAAGAACTAGGACCCAACTTTTCAGCAATTAAAAATGGTCCAAGCCATAATTTTTGAAATTTCGTGTGCTCTCCCTTTCCCCCGTGTGATTTGTCCCACTTCAAGACAAGATCACCTACTTCAAAATTCCTATCAGAAGTGGAATTAGAATCGAACCAGATTTTAATCAATTGTTGATGTTGATCTAACTTACGTTTATCTTGGGCTCTTACCTCTTCCATCTTCATCAAAGCGTTAATTCGGTTTTCTAGAGGGGGACAATCTTCTTCTTGAACTTTCTGTGACAACTGAAGTGAAGGAAGAAGAATGTGAGGTGGCAGAATTGCTTCTCTGCCATAAACGAGAAAAAAGGGGGAGTCACCTACAACAGATTTAGGTGTTAACCTATCATCCCACAACACGTTCAGCAGTGCATTGTGCCAATTCTTGTGATTTTCAACCACGGTTCTCTTGATTATTTTGATCAATTTCTTGTTTGTCGATTCTGCCAATCCATTGCCCTGAGGGTAATAACTAGCAGAATACTTCAGCTTAATTCCTTTTTCCAAAGCGAACTCGGTCATATCAAGAGAGGAAAAGTAAGAAGCATTATCGAAAACTAAACAGTCAGGGATATCGAAACGAGTGATAATGTTTGAATTTAGAAAGGCGATAACCTGACTGGTGTTGACAGTTCTTAACGCAACGACTTCAGACCATCGTGTAAAGTAATCTGTGGCTGTCATAATAAAAGTGTGTTGTTGTGAGGATGGAGGGTTGATTGGACCTATAATATCAAGGCCCCACTGCTGAAAAGGAGAATCTACTGTAACGGGCTGCAAAGGAAAGGCTGGTTTTTGCAACCGCCCTGATGCTTTCTGACATATGATATATTTACGACACAAGGCATGGGCGTCTCTGAAAATTGTGGGCCAGTAATAACTGGCTCTTAGAACTTTATGAGCAGTGGTGTCACCACCAAAGTGACCACCATCTTCTCCTGCATGAAACTCTAGCAAGACTTTCTCTGCTTCGTCTTTTTCAAGACAACGCATCAATACGCCGTCAGAATTCTGACGAAACATGATACCATTAACCAAATGAAAGGAGGTAGACTTTAATCTCAACGCTCTTCTCTTAGCGGGATCTAATTGATGGGGGGATGACCCATGTTCAAGACAGAATCTAATATCGTCGTACCAAGGACTAACAAGGTTTTGTGCCCAACAGATTATACTTTGATCTCTTTGTCTTAGGTTTGGCGTGTCACTTTCTTCTTGTTGTCCTGCTTCTGAATCAGCAACTAACTTACATAACCCTTGGCCTCTCACAATCTGAGCTGGGGTAATTTATAAGTCATACTCTTGCAAGGAGGTGACCCAGATAGCTCTCTTTTCTCCTAGTTCCTTCTGCAGTAACAAGTTCCTTACGGTTGGGTAGGGGACAATGACTTTCATCCTTGACTTCAAAATATAGGACCGAAAATGCTTAACTTCTTTGAAAACAGCGTAGGCTGGCCGATCAACCGCTGGGTAATTAAGTTCAGTGCCTTTGAAAGCAGATCTCATAAAGGCGATGGGTACTTCGTTGTTCTCGAAATTCTTCTGAGTTAGGAGGGCGACATAGGAATGGTCAGAAGCAAAAGTGTAGAGTGTAAAGTCTTGTGAGAAATCTGGGCTCATGAGAGATGGAGTGTCTATTATGGCCTTATTTATTGCATTAAAAGCTTGGTTTTCTAGGGATCCCCAGTGATATTGGGTGTTTTTCTTAATCAAATTCTGCAAGGGTCTGACCATTTCAGAGAAGCTGGGGACAAATCTTCTCACAAAGTTAATCTGGCCTAAGAAAGACTGCATAGATTTTTTGGATGTAGGAGGGGGAATTTTTGCGATGACTTGAGTCCTCTCGGGTTCAATAATCATTCCTTCACTAGACACAATGAATCCTAGGAGTTTACCCTGTTCTAGTACAAAGATGGACTTTTTAGAATTGAGGGAGATGTCGTACTTACGACAACGCAGTAGGACGGATCGTAAGTGAGCTAGATGATCGTTTTTGTTTTTAGAAAATACGGTCAAATCATCTAAGTAAACTACAACGGACTGATTAATTAAGCCTCGGAAAGAAATAATGTCCATTTCTCTCTGAAAAGTGGCACCGGCATTAATTAATCCAAAAGGCATTTTGCGATAAGAATAAGTGCCCCACGGGGTACGTAAGGTAGTTTTTATTTGGTCTGGCGGAGACATCATGACTTGGTTGTATCCAGAGAAACCATTCAATAAGGATAGCCTCTCAGAACCAGATACCTGTTGAAGGATCTGTTCCATGGGCGGGACAAGATAGTTATCTTTATCAGATGCTCTATTGAGGTTTCGGAAATCGACGCAAAGTCATATTTCTCCATTTTTCTTCCAGACTGGGACAAGGTTGGAAACCCATTGAGTGTGCCTAATAGGAAAAATTATTTTAGCATTAAGGAGCTTATTCAATTCTTTTTGAACGGTCGGTTCTAGTTTAGGGTGCATTTTCCTCAGTTTATGTTGGAAGGGTAAGGTTTAGGGCTTCATCGGGATGACATGCTATATGATATTAGGATCAAAAGTTTTAAGATCATCATACGTCCGTGCAAATACATCTTTAAATTCCTTGAATAATTTAATGAAAGCGGATTTTTCTTGTTGAGAACATCCCAAGCCTAAGTTAATGCACTGAGGGTTTTCATTAGTTCCTAGGTTTACTTTTTCATAAGACAATGAGGAACTATTGGTTTTACAGTTGACCGTCTTTTTAAATTTATCTTCAAAATCATAAAACTTCTCTAATCTGACTACAGATTTTGGGATCGAGTTTACCATATCCAATAGATCTTCAGGAGTTTTCGGATCAGGTATTACCGTAAAATCGTGCAAATTGTCGTAGTGCGTGCATTCATCTATCATCGCGCCTTGAAAGGTTTCTTCCATGTGCAGAAAGTCGATGATCTGCTGATCATCGTCAAATACTCTCCAGTTCATGATGTTGTCAGGAACGGATGGCCGAAATAGTAGCTCAACGGAGAATGCATCTGGGGACAAGCCTTCTACAAGAAGGAGTTTAGAAGCTACATGAGCTAATAGATCTTCTTCAGAGTTGTTTAATCTAGGAATGGAATTTATATCGAAAGCATCAAATTTATTTATTAAATTCCATACCTCAGACTGGTAGCTCTTGAGATGCGGAGAAAGACAATGGATAGAATTTCTTACCTGTCTAACCACTATTTCAGAGTTGCCAAATATCCAGAGCTTTTCTGAGACCTTGCAGCAAAGCCTCATATTCTGTAGTATTATTAGTACATTCAAATTCTAGTCTACATGTAATCATCGTCTTGTTACCTGCCAGATCAATAATGATGCACCCTGCCCCAACTCCTTCTTTAGACTTAGACCCGTCGAAATACAGAGACCAAATTTGATTTGTATCGGGTACATGGGACTACTGCGTGGAAGCGGTTGGTTGTGCATATGCTGCAATCTCGGACTGTTGTTTTGGATTGATGATAGGTGAAACCTCAACCATGAAGTTTCCGAAGAAGGTGTCCATCCCTTGTACTTCAGGTGAATAAGTAGAAGGTGTGAATGGTTTGTTAGGGTCGTTCAAATCTGTGACCGTGAACTTAAGGTATCGTTCACGATTCACCCTGATCTTGTTGGGCTTGTCGTTCTCTGGAAGCCATAAGTGAGACCAATCCATCGCAAAGTAAACATGTAGCTGCTCTGACCAGTCCCTGCTTAAAAATAGACCAAACACTTTTGGAATATCCACGACAATTATATCAATAATTTAATGAACCTTGGGGTTAGAAGATAATCTGATAAGCACATTTTTTAGTTCACCTATAACTTTGACATTGGTCCGATCAAGTTGTATGATTTTTAAAGTCGATGGTTCTACTTCAGCGTTAATCTTCTGGAAAACAGACCAAGTCATCACATTGGATGACGCCCCTAAGTCCACCATACAATTGTGCACATTTCTATTAAAAATCTCGAAAGTCAACAAAAAAGGAGGTACATTTTTGCGAGTACTAAGAGTGGTAGTTTGTGGCTTTTTACTCGCATTTTCTAAAGCTACTTTATCTACATTATTTACATTATTTACATTACTTACAGGAATACTTCCTTTATCTTGAGGATCGGGATTATTTTTAGTGGAAGTTTTCTGGGGGACTTTGTTTTGCACAACCTTGTTACCATTAGAATTACCATTTTTTCCATTCTCAGAAATATTTTGCAACATTTTTTGTAACAAAAATGGAAACTTAATAACTCATAAATAGAAATGTTAGCCCTTAACTTTTTAAGATCTTCAACAACATCATAATCTAAGTTGGGGCTCACGTTACTCTGTTTGGTCTCAACTGGTTTAGATTGCTTTGGAGAGGAAGTTGTAGTATTTTCGGAAGAAGGTTTGTTTGTTGTCTTACTCCTAGTGTTATAAGGATGAACTGTCTCGAAGTTAGCTTGAAAGATGTTATCCGAGAAGTGTCCAAAAATGTTTGGAGAAGACTCTTCTTCTTGGAATGTCTCTTGTTCAACTACCTCCTCCGAGATGTCAGGAGGCATCAAGTTATCTTGGGCTTCTAGAATTGTTTGAAGAGCACATTGCATCTTTCTAGATTTAGGTCTTCGATGGTTGGGTTAGGTCGGTTGGTGGGAAAAGGCTTTCGGAAAGGAGGTTTGTAAGGTCCTTTGCTTAAGGAAGCTTCTTCGGTGGACCTTTTTAAGTCTATAACTTGATTCGATAGTTTTTGAACAACTTTGGTTAAGTTTTCCAAATCAGAGTTTTCAGGTTGTGTTTTACTTTGAGTAGGTCTAGGGAGGATTTCAATCTTCTTTTTGGAAGAAGAACTAGTCTCAAGTTTGTTGCTAGTAGAGTCCTTAAGACCGAGTATGTCTTTTTCAATCTGACTGGCCTCCTCGAAGGCTTCTAGCAATGTGGCTTTCTTAGATCGTTTAACCCAAATAGCTATACTCTGGTGCAAAGCTTTAGTGTAGTAAGCTATTATAAGACTCTCAACATGCATGGAATCTATAGGGATTCGGTTTTTTAGTGTTAAGAATCTTTGATTAAAATCTTTAACTTTTTCTTTTGGATTCATTTTTAAGCTTGAAAGATCCATGACTAGGACTTCCAGATGCTTACCGTCTCCAAACTTTTCCAAAAAGCATGACTCAAACTGTTCCCAAGACACAATGGTATGGGGCTGCTGGGCAAAGTACCATGTGGATGCATTACCCTCAAAAGTATAAGGGAACAACCTACAGACAACGTCTTCATGTTCGACATTCCGGAGTCTAATGGCTAACATAAACTTTTTAATGTGATCTTTAGCAATCTTTTTTGAATCAGGATCAAACTTGGGGAGCCATTTCTCCGAGTGTTTGGGTAAAGGGTGCTGAGCTCCAGGTACAACTACGGCATCCTGATCAAACTAGGGTCTGGTAGGGTTGTTTTAATTTTCCATTTGGGTAGTGGGTGTGGAAGGCTGGGAAGGTGAATTACCTTCGTCAGAGGAGTCTCCTCCAGAAGAGGATAGATGATGGAGGAGGTGAAGGAGGTATCCCATATCCTCCTGTAGTAGGATTTAGGTTTGGATCTGTAGGATTCATAGTGAGGTTAGTGTCACCTAATTGTTCTCTGATATCAGAGAAATCCAAGGGTTGACCCCACGGACGGTTTGGTTGCCTCAAACGGGCTAAGGCACTATGTTTTTTAATAAGAGATTGGCGAACAATATCTTGTATGTCACCACCTATAGGATTAGGGGTTGTTGGCTCAACTGTGATCTGTGGATCATCGGTTGAAGTAGTTGTTGTTTGAAGGGGAATATTATCGTGTGAACGGCTTCTAGTCACTATAGGTGAGCGATTGGGGGGTGGAAGAGTCTTGCGACCACCTCATTCCATTAATTAAGTTTAGGCCCTCCTTCTAGCGCCATTTGTTGACAGGCGAAATTGACCGTCCGTCAACTGAGAGAGTGGAACCGGTCCGGGGTTGTCTAATAACCCAAGCCATTTGGAATGAACCACCCTGACGGGTTTAACGACTCCGTTAGCCGATCTAAGGTCCTAAGAAAACAAAAGAAAACTAATCTAAACTAACTAATCTAATTAAAAAAATAAATAAAACAAACAAACAAACTAATCTAATCTAAAACTAACTATTAAACAAACTAACTAAACTACTATTATACTAACTCTAACTAATTGAAATATAACTTATTCACAAAATGTACACTATCTACAATTTACAGATTTAAATAAAACCTGAAAAAATTGTTTGCATTCTTCCCTAAGACAGAGAAAGATATTTTTTGTTGATTTTATAATTTTATGAACAAGAAATAAAATGAAAACTAACTAAAACTAAACAACTAACATATTAATTCTAACTACACATATATCTAACTAAACTACTAATAAATATACTAAACAAATAAATAACAAACTGACATGGAAACGCTCCAGATTTGTCCTGTGTATGGTGATCTTCGAAGCTGATCGGAGGGAGGAAACCCGCATCGAACAATCCAGAAGCTTTTCGTAAATGATAGCTGCAATGCTCTTTTAGTTTGATTACAGGACAAACAAGACATAAAAATCACAACAATCATATAATTTATAAATCTTAACAATTAGGTAAACCTATATGCAAAGACTTATACAAAATAATTCAATTGATGAAGAAGAGAAATCTGTCGTTCATAAACTGAATCAAGTAATTGTTGTGTTGCAGATTAATGAAAGAAATCAGACATGGATGAAACATTAATTAATTCATGTCATTTTACAAAAGACTATGATAGCTAAAGTAGTCACTAATATAATGCAAATTGATAAACATAAACATGAAACAAAAGATTGATATTATGAAAAGCGAAAGCTGTAGAAAAACATCAACTTTTGTCTCAGTTTGTATTAAAAATCCATAGCCTGGTTCTCCCACAAGTGAGGATTCTCCTTATTACAAAAATAATAAGTATTTATAAGTTTTTCCATAGGGTAAAACCTCCCTGTGGAAGTTATCAAACTGTTTACATAAAATCTGGGAAGATCTCCCAAGTTCAACTAAACTAGGAAACTACAATAAAACTAGAAACACAAATATCCTCTAAATTGTCCAACATGTCCCATGCAATTCGAATTCACCTGAAAAGGACCAGAAATGAACAAGTTAGAAGGATCTTTTATTAATAAAATAATAAAAATTTAATTCTACAGACTAGCTATAGAATCCTCTGATTCTGTAGCTAGTCTAAAATAAGATACAGAATGAGCATTGAAATTAATTGAAAATCGTTTAAAGAATTCCATTTAATTGACATCCAATAGCTATTTGAAAACGAATTATTTAGTTTGAAATTATTATACCATTCGAAATCAAACAGGATCATAATCAATTAAATGACTACAGAGATAGGCATACCCTGTTTTACCAAGTCGGGTGAAAAAATCATATGGAACAACAATGTAATCGTTTCACAAAAAAATGAATCCAACAGTTGTGAAATCGTTTTGATATCAATTGAAACGATTATAATCAAAACCAATGGCAAGCAACTGTTACGCTGCCTTGTAAACAGGAAATATGAATTCGACAAGATCTTTTTCAAATCGTGATAACTGTTAATACAACAAACGATACATGCCACGAATAGATCAATTCGTAACAGGATCGATCAATTAATAACATAGTTCATAATAGATATCCAATCGTTTGTCATTGCACAGTGAGTAAACAAGATCGATTGACTTAGATCACAATCGTTCCAATCAAACGCATTATAACTGGGTTTGACCAATTCGTTTCACAAAATTAAAATCAAACAGAGCATCAATTATAATCCGAATTCAACTCATAAAAATGATCGAACTAACAACAAGCGAATCAAGGGAATCAATCGGCTAGGGTTTAGCACAGTTGTCATGAATCGAATCCATTCTGTGATTCGAGCGCACTTGCATGGACTTAAATGAGCATATTGTTTTTATAAAGACAGAGTAGTTCAATCCACATTAAAATCGAACATAGTTTCATTCCCAATTTAGAAAATCATAGGTTACAACATATTGAAAAATCGTTGACCAATCATCGCATATGGATCATAACGAAATCAAATCTGAGCCTGATCGTGTTCTAAACTGAGCATGAAAAACTTCCTTTTCAAATCGGAAACAAACCAAATCCAGTCGAAAACAAACTATCAATTTTGTTAACTCACTCAGGTATACCAACAAATCAGATCCGACAAAAACCAATCAAATCGAAATGAAAATCTATCAGATTCTAAAATGGGGATGATCAAATCTTATATCCAAAACGAAATTTTGATTTTATTTTTAGCAAAGAAACACAATATACAGGAAGAACACATTATGAAATATAAACAGAGCTATTCGAAGTATAACAGGGCTATTTGAACACCGAATTTCAATCACAATATTACTCATGGTCATTCACAAAATAAAATGATGTCAAAAATCATACCTGTACAGCAAAGAGACGGCTTGATCATGCCAATTTAGAGTTGATAACTGTCGTAGCCGATTCAACATTTTTGAAAAGGATCGAGCCTGTTGTCTTCTGTTTCTTATCACCTGCTTGGAGTTGGTCTTTTTGATTGGTCAATAATGCAACTTGGCTTTCCAGCGACTGGATTTTGGATTCGAGTATGGGAACATCAATGTAGTATCGTTCCAACCATAAATCGCATTGGTCACAAGAAGACTGTGTGGGGTTTGAAAGAGCATGGGAGTGTTTAGACATGTGGTTGAGGGTTTCGATAGGAAATTTAATAACAGGGTAGCGAGGGTCGTTTCTTAGGCAGGGGGGAAGATTTGTCACGAAATCGTAAGGTGGCTCGGGGCACAAATCCTACGAGTAAGGGTACTCGCTGGCTAAGAATCGTTCCACGTTGGAATCCGAATCCTCACTAAGGACAATAGGGTCTCGCTCAGCAAAGGGTTTAGGCTTGTTTCTAGCCATTCCCGAAATGAGACGGGCATTTCTTTTTCCTTTGGTATTAGCAGTAGGGTTTTCCTTGGGCTTTTTGCTCACAGGTTTCTTTGTAGGATCAGACTTGTCAGTTCCAATGTCTCATAAGTCAACACCAGGGTCGGTCGAGGGTTTAGGAAGTATGACATGTAAGGGTATAGGCAGCTCAACTTTGGTTTCAATTACCACAGTCTTGTCAACCGGGGCAGGGTCTAAATCCTCAAAACTATTACGAGCGATGAAAGCTCTCCATCTATCACCATGCAAACTCAAATGATAAACAACAATAAGCTTAATAAGCCCATGATGGAACAAGCTACTGTCAGCCTTCTTCCTTTTGAATCTTTTTGACATCTTATATAAGCTGCGTTGAAAGTAGAAAGGCATGTTTAAAGGATACCCTATAAAAATCATCAGCAAACGCAGGTGGTAGAGAAACAAGAGCCCGTATCGACCTTCACAGGTCACGAACTGCTTGACTAGCATTATTAGGTCATGCCATCGTGGTTTTAGCATAGATATGGGCATACCTATGTCACACGAGGTGACTTTGCACGAGAGAAACAACAGTGTCCATGGCACCTCGTCGACCTTACAATTCTTAAACCAACGTTGTCCCGAGGCAGGTAACTCTGTAGCAGAGCTGATAAACTTCTCATCGATCTCCAACTGTATATCGCCTACCTTGGCTCTACAGCCACCGAAAGTCATGGAAAACTATCATGCTACACAGAAGTTAAAACCCTCAAATCATTGTATAAAGGCAAGCCAACAGTTCTCTTCCAAGTACTTCTGGGCATTGTCAAACATTAACAGGGTCTGGTTTCCGTTTGGCTCGATTCGCACGACTGGTGCCATGGAGCTGAGCACATGGTAAGCCGAGGGTTTGGATCATAACACACACAGGAGCAGAGCTACCCGAGCTAAAAAAAGTGAACGGGCAAAAGGGATAGGCATAAATGCCATCGTGCGAAGGTGGTGGAGATTTTCTTTGCCATGCAAAATAGTAATTGCCAAAGTACAACCGTCAATTTACATATTAGTTCAACCCATTATAGCATAGTTCAACAGTCATATCAATTGGACGACTAATGAATCAAATGGAAAGTGTAAACCAACGTGCAAAATCAACGTTATTCCAAAGTTTATAACCACCAACATTCAAATTGAAATCAAAATCAAATATTAACCATGCGCCAATGTGTATTCATATAATCAACCAACCAATAGTTATGAGAGCATTAACATAGGGATTATATTAAAAATATATGTATGAAATATTTAAACATAATACCCATATATCTTATGAAACCAAAGGTTAAGTAGGTCGAATAAAAAGCCAATCCAAATACCAATGCATTACACACTTAATGAAACCGAGTCACACCATTAATATGAAGCATGAGTACTGCTCAAAGGATCTTGCCAGCTGTATAACGATAAGTGTAATGTAAGCGAAATAGGCATATTGACAAGAAAGACAGTGATAGTTCTGGTAGTGATTTTAATGCGACTTCGAAAAACTAAGTTTTCACGCTTACAATTGTGAAAACAAAACGAAGGTAAATGTGCAAATGTCACAAAAAATAAAATGTCGTTTATTGAAAAATGTGACAAAAAATTAATGTTTGCAAAACATTGGTGTAGGCAGCTTATAAGACAATGGACAAATGTGAATTGGCTTCCAACAGGAGGTGAGTGTTGCCTATGAGTCCTATTAGCACTTATGGAATAAATATCCCCTCTGTGTTTATCTCTTCTTTCATGATGTTTCCCTCTTTCTCTATGTCTTGAGCTTGATCCCTTATTTGATTGTCTATGTAGATGATTTAGGATTTCATTACTTGATCATTTATTTGGTTCCATTGTCTCATCAATGTCTCATTGTCTTCTTTATAACTATGTAATTCTATTTTTAGTCTTCTCAAAGTATCTATTAATGTCTCTTGTTCCCCCCTACTCTAGTGTCCATTTGATTATTTCTCTACATTTCCAACATTGATGTTTTGACCTTGGGCTACTTTATCATGACTGAAGGCTCCTTCCCCTTCCTCCATTTTCTAGATATGCATTCTTATCTTGTTTATATCTCTTAATTTTATAAAAGTGTGTGCATGTGACATAATATTTGTTAGATGAAACATAAGCATACAAAGTTATAAGTATTTATGAAAAGGAATGTAAAAGAATTATATGTATACATTTTCTCTTTTTAATTTTTCTTAAGGCCACTTGTCATTTTATTCAAATTCGGTTATGAGTTATGCTTCTCTAAACAATTATCTAGGTTTATAACTAAATTCCTCTCTTTGAGAGCTTTCCAATGACCATTTCCTTTCTTAATTTCAAACTCAGGGAAACAAGTTTTGGCCTTCTGAAATTCTCAGGTCATCTTACATTAATTTCCACTTGATTCTCATGTGGCATCCACGTGGGGCTTAGTCACTTTTTATATTCAATGTGGTACTTGCATAGATACCAATGTGGCACTTGCCACCTAGTCCATTGGTCTTCCCCAATTTACAGTTTGGAACACTTTTGAGCCTTTAATTATCATCAGGGTCTTATCCATCAGAGTGCATTCACTCTCGACCTTACTTCTCACTCTGAAAGTCCTGTTCTGACGAAACCATATTGGTAGGTCTAACGGTCCATGGAGTAGATGAACCAATGAATCTAACTACTTCAGAGTCTCCACTTTCACAACGATTACTCTCTGCTCTCAGTGCCCAATATCCATGCTACAAAAGGGACCCACGAGATATATAGTTGAGATCGCTTCTCATAGTCCTTCCTATCAGAGTACCCTCACTCCAGTCTTGCAGACCACTTCAACCATCACACTCCAACTGCACACACTACGATGGATCCAATGATCCATGTTTTCCTCCTCCAATGGTCAGGATTTTCTCGAAGTTCACAACTACTCGATAGTTCAGTTCCATCCCTTTAAATATTCCTACTCATCCATGTTGGACCCAATGTGGTACTTGCATAGATACCAATGTGGCACTTGCGACCTAGTCCATTGGTCTTCCCCAATTTACAGTTTGGAACACTTTTGAGCCTTTAATTATCATCAGGGTCTTATCCATCAAAGTGCATTCACTCTCGACCTTACTTCTCACTCTGAAAGTCCTGTTCTGACGAAACCATCTTGGTAGGTCTAACGGTCCATGGAGTAGATGAACCAATGAATCTAACTACTTCAGAGTCTCCACTTTCACAACGATTACTCTCTGCTCTCAGTGCCCAATATCCATGCTACAAAATGGACCCACAAGATATATAGTTGAGATCGCTTCTCATAGTCCTTCCTATCAGAGTACCCTCACTCCAGTCTTGCAGACCACTTCAACCATCACACTCCAACTGCACACACTACGATGGATCCAATGATCCATGTTTTCCTCCTCCAATGGTCAGGATTTTCTCGAAGTTCACAACTACTCGATAGTTCAGTTCCATCCCTTTAAATATTCCTACTCGTCCATGTCAGACCCATAAGAGATCGACGACTATAGTTACCCCACACCCATTCACTGATAAACAACATTGATCATTCCTTGGATTTACTCCCATTGGAGTGCATCCCCATCGAGGACTACAACTCACTTAATGAACACCCCTCTGATGAATGTTCAAGATCTATCATCCTACAAATATGAGGGTAATATTTAAAGAGAATTCTTGAGGGCCTCCATGCCCAACTCGAACCACTCATGTCCCATTGACCAATCAACCGTGGACACATGTCATTCCCCAAGGACATTGATTCCATTTTGGTATCCTTGTCACATGGACTGTCGAGTTTTCACACCACGTCTCCAGGACATCATTGTTCTCTCTCCTCCTACTCAAATCACACTAGATATATTCTTAAGATCATGGGAATATTTATCGATAGATCAATGGTTCTCCTTATCTCTCAGAGTCCCACTCATCGGAATCCCTCCACTCTAAGAATTCAAGGTTACTCTGACCCTCAAAATTTGATCACACACACACACACACACACACACACACACACACACCAAAAATGATCCAACAATCCATATCTCTCCAAATCCACTCTCCAATGGATCAACGACTATCACAGGTTCTCGTCATTGAAGTCCATTCAACCCTCCATTTGGACATCCTGATGAAAGTGTCCTATGATCAATGGTGGAGATATATCCATCACCAAATATAATGTTCATCATCTAATGGAAACCTACCAAAGGCTTAGAACCAACAAGGACCCACCGGCCCACCTGGAAGATCCATCTACTAACATGGGGCAATGGGGGGAGGGGGGGGATATCGCAACATCATAGCTAGGAAGGAACAAAGGATGATGGAGAATTGAGTAGACATATGGATTAGGCATTTGACGTGGCAATCAAAATTATGCAAGGAACAAATTCACATGGTTCTATGACTCTTCATTCTTCATGCACATGTCACAAAGGTTTGGATTTTGGTTATAAATGGTTCAATCTCCTTTCCCCGCATGCTTGTAGGATGAAGATTTATGAAATCCATAGATAAACGATGGATAACACACTTGGAATCTCAATCGACAATGAATGTTTGTTGGTTTCCTTGCTAGGAATATTTTCGATTCAAAGGATCACATTGCAAAGGGAAGGCTAGATGAGATTCTAGGGCCACAATGGATTGTCCAAGCACTATTTCCACAGTGATCTCAAAACTACTACACTTTTACATTGTCTGGCATTTAATAATTTACTCAAGAAGCACCACAATAATTTCTATAGCAGGCCCTTCAAGTCCCAATGTTGTAAACCTAGGCTCTGATACCACTATGTGACACACCCAGAGCAACAAACCCAAAATTGTATTTTCTTTTAAAAATTATTTGCTCTAGCTCTGCTCAAAACATACCCATTGCCTGCGTATCTCTAAATTCTCCCTGTCATGCTAGTTTAGCATTTTTTATATCAATTAATTAAATGAAAAAGCACAAAATATACACCTGTATTCATCAATATTCCTATTAACTATAAAAATAAAATATTAACATGCCATGCATGACAGTAACCAACAAACAATATTAGTATAAAAAAATTATATCTCAAAGATAATATTATTTCACAATGGAAATGAATATACAACAGAGAAAACCATGACCGAGAGAGAACTTATCTTTGTTTAAACTAATCACAAACTAGTTTTAGATCAAGGAAATTCCACCCAACCATATATGTTGTTGTTCCATGTCTCAACACCAGGACACCCCTGAGCCAGGGCTATGAATCCACAAGTTTGGTTCTAGAGTGTCACCCAACTTCCCAAACTAGTCAACACTCAAGATATCATAGGTTTCTCAAGAAACAACAATCCAAAGTACACTAGTTCTCTTCTCTCCATCCTATAAAACCCAAGATAATGGACCCCCTTATCTACCATGTAGTCCCTCAGGCTATCCACCTCCTTCTAGGACTCCAATGCATATGGTCAAGAATATCCATGTTGGGACTCTCGGGACTCGCAACTGTGCATAAACTTTAGCACATGTCAATGCATCTCAGGAATGCAGGAACAAATTCATTGTTGGAATACACTAGTCATTACTATAGCCAACAAACAATGTCTTTTCCCTCACCAATTCTCCCTTACGTCCCAAACAAGAACAAGAATGAATGAGGAATGATAAATGAGAAACAATGAATGAAAGAGTGAAATAATGATTGGAGAAGAACCCCAAAACAACCCACAAGATGGGTTTATATATTTACATGAGAAATCAGGAACCACATGGCATTCCCCAAGAATCTTATGTAACCTCTTCTCTCCATTAAAATAATTATGATAGAATGACTTAGCTCTCTAATCCCCCTCTCTCATGGAATCATATCCCCTTATAACTCTTGTACTTGTTCGTATAGAATCCAACGATGTATTATTATTATTAATGATGATCAAATCATTACATTTCCTGGGCACTCTAGCCTCTTTTAATTGTTTGGGTGCTCTATCCTTTCATCAAATAACAATTAAATTATTTAATACGGAGACTCAAAACTGGGGTATTACACTTCCACTCTTCCGTTCTCCTGAGGATGATAAGGTGTTCTCTTTTGGTGATGAATATGAAATTCTTATGTCAAAGAAACAACTGTTTTATTCAAAAAATGTGTTCCCTGATCACTCATAGGGATTCTCGAACATCAAAACCTTCTGACAACATTTTCAAATATAAATCATGTAGCAGTATTTGAGTTGCAATATCTGATAGGTTCTTCTTGAGCCCATCGATTAAAATAACCCATCATATTGATTATATATCTTGATCTTGACCTTTTTTCTGGTGGGTTGATCGATCCAATGAAATCAACCACCCATTTATCAAAAGCCTACAATGTAACTAGTGGTATTAAATCCATATTGTCTCTTCTGGATGGATTTCCAACTCATTGACATACATCACAGGTCTGGAATAACTCCTCAACATCCTTACGAAGGGTGGGCCACCAAAATCCCACACACAAAAATTTTTGAGCCGTCGCTTTCCCTACATAGTGGTCTTCTGCAATTCCTTCATGTTCCTTTGATAATATCATGGGTCTCTCATGCTCCAGTAAAAATCATCAAAGAACGCCATATGTGCCTAGTTTATACAAATTCCCTACTATAAGATGATAATCTTTTTCCTTTACTACTAACTGTTTCATTTGCATAGTTGTAAAGTTACATGGGGCTACTCTTGTGCTCAAGAACTGAACAATATATGCAAAGTAATAATCAACCATATGTACTACAAATAAGTGTGCATCTCATAGAATGTCATCCAAATTTCCTACATCCTCCCCTTTCAATATGTGAGACAAATGATCAGGTCCTGAGTTTAATTTTCCTGGTTTCACAATCACTTCAAAGTCATACTCTTGAAATAATAACAACCATCTGCAAATTTTCCCCCACAACACTGGCTTATTGACTAAGTATCTCAATGCATAATGATCCATCTACATATTGAAATGTGATCCTATCAGATAATACCTAAACTTCTATAGTGCATACAATGTTTCTAGTCCTTCATGCTTTTTAGTAGTATAATTATGTTTGGTAGTCGACAAGTTTATGCTGGAAAATGAAATGGGATGATACAAACCTCCTTCCCCTGGATGATATAGAACCATGCCTAATTCTATATATGATGCATCTATGTAGACATGGAATTCCTTCTTCCAATATGGAAATATTAAAATCGGTGTGGTGACCATTTTCTACTTCAAGGTATCCAAACTTTGTTGGCATTCCTCATTCCATTGAAATTTGACCTCCTTATTTGTCAATTTTTCCAACGGTGTTGTGAACTTCTCGTATACCCTAATAAAATTCTTGTAGTACCCTATATGACCTAATCTTTCTCGCCATTGTCACACTGATGTAGTTGGTGGAAAATCAATAATAACAAATATCTTTGTAGGATCAACTAAAAGTCCTTGTTTACATACTACATGACCCAAAAAGATACCAAATGCTATGTAGAAAATAAAATTCTTCAAGTTCAAGAAGATCTAGAACTATCTACCTCTATCCAAAATCAAGCATAGATTTTCCACATGGTATTTTAACAAAATGAACGCTATCCAATCATCCAAATACACTTCTAGAAATCTATGAATAAATTCTTTAAAAGTCGCGACAACAACTTGGGAAAATATTGTCGGTGCATTTTTCAACCCCAAATGCACAACTATATACTGATAGCATCCCCATTCTTTCACATATGTTATATTATGCCTATCCTTGTGCACAAACTTAATCTGGTGATACCCAAATAATCCATTAGTAAATGATTAGGATTCCTACCCTCCTACATTCTCTAAAACTTCATCTGTGAACAGAGTAGGAAACAGGGCATGTAAGCAAGCATAATTTAATTTCCATAGATCCACATAAATTATGATTCCTCCTGTCTTGTTCTCCTAAATTAACATTGGGATGATCCATTCTAGCTCTATGATAGGTTCAATAATCCCAGCTTCTAGCATCCTATCTATTCGTGGTTTCACTTTCTTCTTATATATTGGGTTCAATCGATTCGGTCTCTACTTCACTAGCTTGGAATCTGGCTTCAAAGTAATCCTCATCTCTCCTAGGTCCCCAACAATCCCTTTCATTTATGAAAATGTATTCGGGAAGAGGTCTCGATATTCGCACATTAAATCAAGAATCTTCTCAACAGTTTCTTCATTCCAGTAATCTCCAATGTTCGTGAACTCAGGATTATCCTTCGTACCAATATTCAACTTATTCATTCTAAAAAACTTTGCATACTCAACAGATTCAAGATCAAGACCCTCTACTGCACACTCTTATTCGGTTTATGGTATTTGAAAATTCCTCAAGTCTTCATCCTCCTAGTCTTCTCCAGCAACATCATAGCATTCCAAAACCTCTTAAATAGTCGCAGAAGATCTGGGTGTGCTATACAAAGGATATAGTATCATCAAATATTTTGGTGTTAAGATATTGTTCTTAATAATCTGCAAGGTTGTGTCTATCGAAGGGGAATCATATTCAAAATTGAAAGTTACCTTGAAGTTGTGAGTCAAGCCTTCCTAGCCTATTGTTCTTCTGTGTACTTCCAGTTCTAGATACCAATTCTTCAAGATCACATGTAGGGTGTTGTTGACAGGAGAAATTGACTGCTCGTCAACTGGAGGAGTGAATCTGGTCTGGGGTTGTCTAATTAACCCAAGCCGTTTGGATTAATCCACTCCAATGGATTTAGCGGCTCCGTTGGTCGATCTAAGTCCTAAAGAAGGTGAAAAACAAAAACTGAAGAAAATGCAATAACTTGGTGAATAACAATCCTTGAAAACTATATATAGATCTAATATATATTTACAGTTTAACTGACTAATATTTACAAAATAACTCTACTTATTATATATGAATGATTCTATTTCTGATATATATATATAATATGTACACAATACGAATTTTAATCTAAATACGCGAAAATCGAATATAAATTGATTTTTGAAACAATAGTAAAACTATTATTTAATCTTTTTATATTCTAGAAATGAAATAGAAACTGTCTAATTGAAAACAGAAACGACAGATAGTAGAAGATGTTTTAACTACAGGAAATTTTTGTATTAAACTAATGAAATCAAACTAGCAAACTGACCTATTACTGCATCCAATATTTGCTCAATGTGTAGCATCCAATCTCCCTGTCTGATGAGGTAAACCCACAACAGATCCTACAATTTCTTTTCATAAGTGTGAAATAGTAATGATGGAATTTGAATGATAGAACATATAAGAGATGTGATCACAACAATCTCATAATTTCACAAGCAACCACATTAAGATAAATCCTGCTATGAGAACTTGTGTATAAACGTTCAGTAAAAGATAAAGATAAATCTCTTAATTCAAGTTTGAACAAAATGATTGTTGTGTGTTAAATCTATAACATAAAACATGGATAATATATGAATTTTTATCATAACAATTTGTAGTAAACCACGACAGCGAAAGAAATCATAATCTAATTACAAATTGAAATAATCATGACTTGACTAAAAACACAATACGGAGAAGCTAAAGTCGTAACAAATATTATATTCCATTCAAGTCTATAAATGAGAAATCCATAGTTTTTTCCCCAGGCAGAGATTGTCTCATGTTTACAAAATGACATGCTTATATAGGTTTCAGGAACAAAATGTTTCATGTTGATAACATCAAATCTATTCCAAAAATATGGGGGATGCAACCTCCCTGATTTTACTTGATATCAAAATACTAACAGCCTAATCTATTTACTAGAAAAAACATAAAGTTGATATGGCTAGAAGTTGTCAACAGTGCTTCATAGCTCCTTGGAATCATGGGTTCCTATTAACAAATGAAAATGGGGAAATTTTAGATATGTTTCAATTATAAAATCAAGCAATTCGAATTTTTTATAAATGGCTACAGAATCTTATGATTCTGTAGCCAGTTATAATTACAACTACAATCATATTTTATTCAACAAAAAAAACAAATTAATCTTTATAAGAAAGGCAATCTATCCAATCAAATCATATATCCTAATTGGAAAGTGACGAAATCATACTAAAATCCAAAATATCATACCTCAAATCATGGGACTAAAACATATCAAGCAATCTTGGAATTTACTATTGCTCTCGTTGCCTCTACATTCTTAAAAATAACAGATCCCGTAGTTTTTTGGCGTTTCTCCTTTGCTTGAGTTATGGATTGGAGTCTACTGTTCTCTCTTGTGAACAAATCCACTTGTTCTTTTAAATATTTAAGCTGGGACTATAGCAAAGGCACATCCATATAATACTTGTCGATCCAGGATCAACACTCATTATACTGTGGCTGTAGGGACTGTGCATTGGCACTAATAGCATTAACGGTTGGAGAATCATCCACATGAAAGGTAGGTTTGTCACAGAGTTGGATGCCAAGAAAATCAGGATTATCCTTTAGACATGGAGGTAGGTTGCTAACATAATCGTAGGGTTTGTCAGGGCAAAGTCCATATGAAAATGGATACTCTTCGGCCAAGAACCATTCAATTTCCGAATCCAAGTCTTCACTTACCTCAATTGTGTTTTTTCTATCTACACAAGGTTTGGATTTGTTTCGAGAACATCGTGAAATCAAACGACCAACCCTTTTATTCTTATAATTAACATCGACACTTCCCTTTAGCTTCTTCCCTGTGGGTTTTTTAATAGTCTTAGTGCAACTCTTAGGGTGGGAACCCGGTTGATTGTTCGGTTGAGTAGCATCAGGGTAGGTTGAGGGTTCAATATTAGGGACGAGATCACAGGGCAGGAGTGGTGGAGAAGAGGTTGCAGTGTTCACGAGGGTTTCTGTGATAACATGCTTATCAACTTGTCCCAACTCACTATTGCCAAAGCCATTTCGTAACACAAAAGCATCCCAACAATCGTTGTGTAATTGCAACTAATGCACAAGGATAATGTTAATTAAACCATGATGGAATAAACTAGAATCATACTTTTGCCTCCTAAACCGCTTTCCCATCTTGTATAGACTTCTAAGTAGGAAGTAGGGCATGTTCAATGGGAAGTCAATGAAACTCATAAGAAATCACAGGTGACACAGGAAAACTAACCCAAATCTTCCTTCACATGTAATGAACTGTTTCACAATAGCAAGAAGATCATGCCACCTATATTTTAAAGATGAGACAGGCATACCTCAATCGCAACTAGTAATTTTCCATGAGGTGAACATCAAATTCCAGGGGACCTCTTCAACTTTTGCATTCTTGAACCATTTTTTCCTGAAAGATGGTAAACCCATAGCTTGGCTTAAAAATTATTCAGTTACCTCTAGCTTCACATCATCTATCTTTGCTCTGCAACCGTCAAAGGTCAATGTGAACTCTTGGGCAACTCTCAGATTGAAACCATTAATTTTTTTAATGAATAAACACCAACCGTTCCTTTCTAAGTGGTCCCTGGCGTTATCATACGATAACAAGGTTTGGATGCCATTGGGCTTGATCCTTGCCACTAGAGCCATGGCTAACAGAAGGGAATCAACACAGAACTCAGAGGTAGGGTTTGATAAAAAACCACAGAGCCATAGCCCCAAACAAAACCATGCTATGGCATTCCAACACGGTAGGCAGAGGCGTTAATCACCATGTGTGGGAATGAAATCGTTAAGCCCAAGACCATACAGAGCAGTAATAGCATGTTGTACTTCATATGACACCTTGGCATATGGGTAAGTATAAGGATTAGAACACTTGAAAACCAAAGTACGCACATTCATAGCTTGATTACAAAGGTAAATGTATCAAATAAAAATTGAATAATTAAAAGTTTTATGAATCAAAACTCCATTAATATCAATTGAATATTAATGAATGGAGGTCTTTCACTTATGTAACTAAGGCACGTTTAGAACCAAGGAGTTATAATAAGGAGAACAATCATGTTCATATAAAAAATATGACAATTCAATAATAGACCATATGAACAGTTTTCCTTTAATCAAAAATCAAAACAAAGTGTCAATTCCAGCTGCGAGTTTTCATGCTTACAGTCCTGAAAACAAAAATCGAAAAGAAGATATGTAAAAAGCGACAAGTGACAAGTGTCTATTAGTGAGAATTCTCATGACGAGTAATGAAAATTTAGAGACCCTGTGTAAGCAACTTATAAACAATATAAATTATATTATGGCTGCCAACAATGGCGACATGTTGGGAGAAGCAGTTATCTCTACCAAATGAATGAGTTCAAATTAAGATATTAAAAAAAAACTTTGAATCGAAAACAACCAAAAAGTTATCTGAACATCGTTAACAATTATAATGCATTCTAGTTTCATATTATTGTTATTTTAAAGAGACAAAAATTGATGACAATCTTAACAAAAGAGAGTCACGATAGTAAAGTTAAAATCTTCAATACTATTGACAGGGTCGCTGCTGCCAACAGGCATCCATAGCCTCAACAGGGATGTCAATTAACCCACTCTGATGTCTATATCCTGTCAATAAGTTCCAGATCAGAACGAAGGACATTTAAGGTCAAAACAGAATCCATATCTAAGAATTTTCTTATACCTGACATTGCTTTGCTGCCAGCGGGCCTGTTCAGTACCCCGACGAATTTATCTTGGCATCATGCATGCATTTTCCCATTGCCAGTAGACCTATTCAGTATCCCAACGGGTTTACAAGCACTTCCCACAGCTCTCTGAGGGTTTATTTAGTTTTAAATATTTTTAATAGAGCGGGGTAATGCTGAAAATTCTAGTTTTTGGACACATCTTAGTAAGTCACAGACCTTGAAGAAATTTCTTAGCTATCCTTCATCAATATTTAGAAATAGTTTGTTAATAAAACCGACTTTCAAGAGCAGGGAGACATCTTTGATTTTTTCTCTTAAGGAACAGGGATAGCGTGAAAAGAAATTTTTATAGATGATCGTGAATATCTTCAGTTGCAGATTGAAATCAAGAAACGTTTTTCAAACAACAAATTGTCTTCAACATGGATGCAAACTCAGAGAAATAGCAGAATTGATGTTTAAACAACTTTCAGCAGTCATTTTAGAGGGGAAATTTTTATGTTTTCTTCGTCTGAGCTAGCCCATGATGTAAGCATGTGTGTTTCAAAAAGAAAGACTGATAAGAAGAAATGAAAACAAAACACACCAGTGAAGAAAAAATGGAAAGCAAATAAATCCAAACAAAAAAAAATATGTACAAAAGGTGCATCTGAAAACATCATGCAAAAAATCCCTTGGGAGACTGAAAGAAAGTAGAAAAATCATGTTTGATGTGAAAGCAGTCCTACTCGTGGTACCTTGGGTCAGGGTTGATTCAGATTTATTTATCTCTTTACTTTCCATTTAATATTTTCATGACAATACTGCATTTTTGAAAATAAATGTTCAACTAAAAGCAAAGAGAAAAGGATCGAGCAGACTTCCCTGACAACAGTCGTACTATGGTTCTCATGGTGCGCCCACTTGCGTTCATGACTGCATTATTACAAAGAGAAATAGTGAGAAATAAAACTGAAAGAAAACATATTCCTAAACCTACCCTAACTATTAAACAAATCAGAATACTACATGAAGTCATGCTTCCAATGTAGCCATCGGAGTAACTCCAATCCTGCAATGGAAACAAAATCAAGAATTACTAATAAGAATGGTAACATAAACATATCACACTTACCTTCATAATCATCATCTAAAAACAAAGTAAGCATGATCTTACCATTTCCTTGAATATTATTGTTGTATGAATCCTCCAGCCATTGTGCAATCTTGTCGTGATAAGGGTCAGAATGGCATGGGCGAGTGTAAGCAAGTTTAAAAAAATTGTCAATATTATGAGGAAATGAAATAACCATCAGCCAAGGCTGAAATGCCCCATCCTCCTGACAATTCTCTAAGTGTTCATTAATTTATTCACATGGAGGATCTAAAAGAAATATGTCACGCCTACTTCTAAGATACTTAGGTAAAAAGAAAGCAAAATAACTTTATCTTTATTATGAAAATTTGTTATATATGAATATTCAAGCCATCCTAAGATCCTGTCACAAAAATAAGTATTCAAACCACGACTTTGATGAAACAAATATGGGAAAATCATCATAAGAGGATTTGTGACGTCAGTCAGATCATTGGTTTCAATGCTTCCTCTGATGAGATTGATCATTTCAAAATGTGAAGTATAAACATTAAGATTCGGGCTAATCAAAGAACATATATGAAATGTAGAATGTTTGATCTCCATAAAATATAGTGCATTGTCTTTTTCAACAATAAACTGTGTAAAATCATCTCGCAACATGTCCTTTTCCCATATGAGTGATGAAAGTGAACAAGCATCAAATCCAACTTTATCAATGTTAGGTTTGGAATTGATTTCACCAAAATTTAGCATATTGAAAGGATATGATTGTGGCAGAAAAGAGTAGGATGTTGTAGGTAAGATGTCAAGTCCAACAGAGACTAGGAATATATCAGGATATAAAAAACAAAAAGAATCATAAATAAGCACATGAAAAGAATATCTTGAACTACGATAATTAACAATGGTATTCTCAATACATTTCTCTTCACTTTCTTTAAAACTCTTACTTTGTTTTGGTGATGAATTCCTCAACATAATATGATCATCTAGATTTGCCTTTTGTGTGATAGATAATTCAAAATTTATGTGACAAACATATAGTATTTCCTGTGGACAAAGTGCATTTTGAGGATGAAGGTTTAAGGTTTCTTCTTCTAGTTTCATATCTTCTTCTCTAATCAATTTCATAGGAGTACTAGAACGTTTAAGACGATTTTCGTCGCTTAAGTGTTCTTCAATGACTGATTTTAAATATTGATTAGAACATGAGTTACAAGAATGAGGATATTCACCTTGAGCCAGAAATGAATCTTCTTCCATATTGGTCGAAGACTGAAAATACAATGATTCAGAGGAAAAACTAATTTGATTGTCATTAAGAACCTAGTCAATAGATTCTACCTCCCTATATTGTTCAACATTATCGGAAGGATTCTTCTCATCTTGCAAAGAAAATTGTTCTTGCAATTGAGTGATAGGATTTGCAATTTGTTCTTCATTCGTGATTGAATATGACTGGATGGAAGGGATGCAAGCATCATAGAAGAGATTTAATGCAAATGACATGTCATCAAGATTAAATTTATAGAGGATATGATAGACTCTTGTCAAAAAGTCTTCTGAAGATGAATCTTCGTTGATTAGAGAAGTATGAAATTCTTCACATAATTGATTGAAATCATAAATTTCAAAAGCATATAGAAATTCATCTACAAATTGAAACCAATCAAAAATGTGACATGCAGGAAAGGATTCAAACCAATGTTTAATCCGACATCATTTGCACCAAAACTTGTTAAGGTGGTCTTTAGCAGATGTATTGCCTCCACCATCAAAGGTGAGTTTGGACAAGCAAGAGACTATCTCATTGGGAACATCAGGTAATGAGAACTTGAAAGAATATTCCAACACAGTGATTTGGGGAGCCATGGGGAAATTGAATACATTTAAAATAAAGGATCCTACAAGGCCATCTTGTCAGTCGACCCTCCTTCTAGTGCCATTTGTTGATGGGCGAAATTGATCGCTCGTCAACTGGAGGAGTGAATCTGGTCTGGGGTTGTCTAATTAACCCAAGACGTTTGGATTAATCTACTTCAATGGGTTTAGTGGCTCCGTTGGCCGATCTAAGTCCTAAAGAAAGCGAAAAAAACAAAACTAAAGAAAATGCAATAACTTGGTGAATAACAATTGTTGAAAACAATATATAGATCTAATATATATTTACTGTTTAACTGACTAATATTTACAAAATAACTCTACTTATTATATACGAATGATTCTATTTCTAATATATATATATAATATGTACACAATACGAATTTTAATCTAAATAAGCGAAAATCGAATATAAATTGATTTTTGAAACAATAGTAAAACTATTGTTTAATTTGTTTATATTCTAGAAATGAAATAGAAACTGTCTAATTGAAAACAAAAATGACAGATAGCAGAAGATGTTTTAACTGTAGGAAATTTATGTATTAAACTAATGAAATCAAACTAGCAAACTGACCTATTACCGCATCCAATATTTGTTCAATGTGCAGCATCCAATCTCCCTGTCTGATGAGGTAAACCCACAACAGATCCTACAATTTCTTCTCATAAGTGTGAAGCAGTAATGATGGAATTTGAATTATAGAACATATAAGAGATGTGATCACAACAATCTCATAATTTCACAAGCAGCCACATTAAGATAAATCCTGCTGTGAGAACTTGTGAATAAATGTTCAGTAAAAGATAAAGATAAATCTCTTAATTCAAGTTTGAGCAAAATGATTGTTGTGTGTTAAATCTGGAACATAAAACATGGATAATATATGAATTTTTATCATAACAATTTGTAGTAAACCACGACAACGAAAGAAATCATAATCTAATTACAAATTGAAATAATCATGACTTGAATAAAAACACAATACGAAGAAGCTAAAGATGTAACAAATATTATATTCCATTCAAGTCTGTAAATGAGAAATCCATAGTTTTTTCCCCAGGCAGAGATCGTCTCATGTTTACAAAATGACATGCTTATATAGGTTTCAGGAACAAAATGTTTCCTGTTGATAACATCAATTCTGTTCCAAAAATATGGGGGACGCAACCTCCCTGATTTTACTTGATATCAAAATACTAACAGCCTAATCTATTTACTTAAAAAAACATAAAGTTGATATGGCTAGAAGTTGTCAACAGTGCTTCATATCTCCTTGGAGTCATGGGTTCCTGTTAACAAATGAAAATGGGGAAATTTTAGATATTTTTCAATTATAAAATCAAGCAATTCAAATTTTTTCTAACTAGCTACAAAATCTTACGATTTTGTAGCTAGTTATAATTACAGCTACAATCATATTTTATTCAACAAACAAAACAAATTAATCTTTATAAGAAAGGCAATCTATCCAATCAAATCATATATCCTAATTGGAGAGTGACGAAATCATACAAAAATCCAAAAGATCATACCTCAAATCATGGGACTAAAACATATCAAGCAATCTTGGAATTTACTATTGCTCTTGTTGCCTCTACATTATTAAAAATAACAGATCCCATAGTTTTTTGGCGTTTCTTGTTTGCTTGAGTTATGGATTGGAGTCAATTGTTCTCGCTTGTCAACAAATCCACTTGGTCTTTTAAAGATTTAAGCTGGGACTGTAGCAAAGGCACATTCATATAATACTTGTCGATCTAGGATCGACACTCATTACACTTTGGTTGTAGGGACTGTGCATTGGCACTGATAGCATTAACGATTGGAGAATCGTCCATGTGAAAGGTAGGTTTTTCACGGAGTTCGATGCCAGGAAAATCAGGATTATCCTTTAGACATGGAGGTAGGTTGCTAACATAATAATAAGGTCTGTCAAGGCCAAGTCCATAGGACAATGGATACTCTTCGGCCAAGAACCTTTCAATTTCCGAATCTGAATCTTCACTTACCTCAATTTTGTTTTTTGTGTCTACACAGGGTTTGGATTTGTTTCGAACACATCATGAAATCAAACGACCAACCCTTTTATTCCTATAATTAACATCGACGCTGCCCTTTAGCTTCTTCCCTGTGGGTTTTTTAACAGTCTTAGTGCAACTCTTAGGGTGCGAACACAGTTGATTGTCCGGTTGAGTAGCATCAAGGTAGGTCGAGGGTTCAATATTAGGGACAGGATCACAGGGAAGGAGTGGTGGAGAAGAGGTTGTAGTGTTCACAAGGGTTTCTGTGATAAAAGGCTTATCAACCTGTCCAAACTCACTATTGCCAAAGCCATTTTGTAACACAAAAACATCCCAACAATCATTGTGTAATTGCAACTGATGCACAAGAATAATCTTAATTAAACCATGATGGAATAAACTAGAATCAGACTTCTGCCTCCTAAACCATTTTCCCATCTTGTACAGACTTCTAAGAAGGAAGTAGGGCATGTTCAATGGGAAGTCAATGAAACTCATAAGCAATCATAGGTGATACAAGAAAACTAACCCAAATATTCCTTCACACATAATGAACTGTTTCACAATAGAAAGAAGATCATGTGACCTAGGTTTTAAAGATGAGAGAGGCATACCTCGGTTGCAACTAGTAATTTTCCGTGAGGTGAACATCAAAGTCCAGGGGACCTCTTCAACTTTTTCATTCTTGAACCATTTTTGCCCGATAGTTGGTAAACCCATAGCTTAGATTAAAAATTCTTCAGTCACCTCTAGCTGCACGTCACCTATCTTTGCTCTGAAACCATCGAAGGTCAATGTGAACTCTTGGGCAACTCTCAGATTGAAACCCTTAAATTTTTCAATGAATAAATGCCAACTGTTCCTTTCTAAGTCGTCCCTGGCATTATCATACGATAACAAGGTTTAGATGCCATTGGGCTCGATCCTTACCATTGGAGCCATGGATAACAGAAGGGAATCAACACAGAACGCAGAGGTAGTTTTTGATAAAAAAACACAGAGCCATAGCCCTGAAAAAAACCATGCTATGACAGTCCAACATGGTAGGCAGAGGCATTAATCACCATGCATGGGAATGAAATCGTTAAGCCCGATACCATACAGAGCAATAATAGCATGTTGTACTTCATATAACACCTTGGCATATGGGTTCGTATAAGGATCATAACACTTGAAAACCAAAGTACGCACATTCATAGCTTGATTACAAAGGTAAATGTATCAAATAAAAATTGAATAATTAAAAGTTTTATGAATCAAAACTCCATTAATATCAATCGAATATTAATGAATGGAGGTATTTCACTTATGTAACCAAGGCACATTTAGAACCAAGGAGTTATAAACAAGGAGAATAATCATGTTCATAGCAAAAATATGACAATTCAATAATAGACCATATGAACAGTTTTCCTTTAATCAAAAATCGAAACAAAGTGTCAATTCCAGCTGTGAGTTTTCATGCTTACAGTCATGAAAACAAAAATGAAAAGAAGATATGTAAAAAGTGACAAGTGACAAGTGTTGATTAGTGAGAATTCTCATGACGAGTAATGAAAATTTAGAGACCCTGTGTAGGCATCTTATAAACAATAGAAATTATATTATGGTTGCCAACAGGTGTGTACAAAAAAATTCATCCATTCCTGCTTAGGTACTGAGCTCCATGTCGTAGTGCATTGTGCAAGATGATTTGTAGGTGTTAGGACAACTCAATCCATTTTACTTATCTGTAGTATATTCAATTTATCTTTTGAACCTAGCATATAACAACCTTCTACATTGTTTCCACTTCTCTATTCTATCCTTATGCACAGCCTGCCATCTTACAGGAGTCGTTTTTAGCATGATATATAAATCTAGCAATCTCTATTGTTCTAATATCTACAATTCAAATTCTTTTACAAAAATATCTACATCTATTAGTCCATCGTACTTCAAGTGATTACATACCTCGACTCCAATCCAACGTAGTGTGTGGGTAATACAAGCACATATCGTTGTAGATACTTCATGTAACCTTTGTTTCCAATGTTCTATGGCTTCTTTTGAATCAAACGAACAAGAATTGATACTTCACCAACTAAGTACACCCTCAGTAGTGGGTTTAATATATTAATACATCCGTGCAACCACATTGTAAAGGTTATCAAGTTGTTTTCTCCTTTCCATTTCCACATATCATGTTCCTTCTATGGGATCCAATGGTGCAATAACTCTCAATTCTACTACTTCAAAAATCATTTGTCTCTTTTTCAAATCAATAATGGTCTAGTTATCAATATCCAAATCGATTCCAAGTAATGTTGGATAAGGTTTACTACCATGTACTATCTCTATTACTTCAAAATATGTTGTGCTACACACTCCATCGATGTTAACATTCACCCCTATCAGTATTCCAATCGAAACAATCGTGTGTTGGTTTGTTAGCCTCAACTGAATAGGAGACCAGCTAAAATTTGGTTTTACCATCATTTCCTATGTCTTCTTCTAAATTACTTTCACATGAGATCCCAAATCCAAGATGATATTATCCATTGCATAGTCTCCTACCTTCTCATTAAGTCAGAATTCCATATTTTTCATTTTCTTGTGTTGTGCCTGGTTAACTGCTTGTTGTGCAACAGGTGCTTCTTTATCTTCCATGCCCTAGTCGGTCATCCTATGAAATGTGTTAAATTCAGTTTCATCCTTCATTATTTCTAAAAATATCTTTAATAAAATTTGCAGAGTACTTACCTTCTCAATTGTTCTTTCTATCATCAAGTTGTTATAGGCTAGAGGCATGTCATACACAGGTGGCTTGTCATACACAAGTTATGAATTTGATGCCACCCATTCTATTTCTAGAAGCTCCTTGCTTCCTTGTTTGTATGTGTCTCCCTATTTTCAAGGATCAAAAGTCGGAGGAGGTTCTATTGTTTTCCTGACCCACTAGTCACTCTAAATTCCTTTTTCTATCACATCAGCTCATATTCTTTCTCAGTGCATAACTATTCCTACCCTTGGTCGATATTCACGCTCTTCCACTGCTATCATCTGAACATTATGGTTCCTCTTTTCTTTCCACTTTGTGATTAGATGCGGAAAACCTTCCATCACATAATCCAACTGTCTACATTATGTACATGTCATAGAAGGATTTAGACAATCTCGTTCCAAATGCCCAGGTTGGTTACATTTATAACAAATAATCAGTCTTCTTTATATGCCAAATACTCCTCCTCCCTAACCTTGAAATCCTCATCTTCCTCCTTGATTGTATCCTATAGGAGTATTATATTGTGGTAAATCCCCCTTATTATATGTCTTCTCCTTGAAATTTGTATGCATTTGCAGTGCGTTCTCTCATGAAATCGAGTGCGCGACAATATTTTTTGTCATGTCCCATGGACTTACAAAAATTACAAAATAAAATTTTGGCAATTCTCTGATACTTCTGCATCAAAGGACAAGAAGTTGGATGATGACCCACCATTATGCATATCTCACACCATACCCCTTCTCCTGGAGCCAAGGGATTCATGACTCCTATATCCAAATATTATTTAAATGTTGGACACTCGTTCTTATGATGACCTTCCTTTATAAATGTAACACACCAGACTTCATCACACTTTTTCTTTTCTTTAGGAATCTCTTGCAACTGAATTCTCAATGGTACTAAGTGTGACAGAACCCAAGCCATCCTTGTGCCCTTTTCTCCTACAGGGGATGCTTCCAACTTCATATAGATATATATTTCTTCTGACTATGACGTAATCTTTTTTTGTGTCAATGGGCATCGTATATTTGGTAACAATCTTGCAATGAACCATTCCCTATGCTTCTCATATGGAATTTATAAGGTCAATCGATCCATCAATATCTTGAATCTTTGATCAAAATCACATATGGATTCATTCTACAACTACTTAATCTCTTTTAGTTATGTAATTCATTGTGACTTGGAATTTGGTTTCTAGAACTCTTTTAACAAGTCTTATCTGATTTTTCCAACAATCTGGTTTGTCCCACAGGCGCATTGGACTAATACTTCAGATATCAGAGTAGTGCATGGTCTCTGAATCTTGTCACTAACTACGCAATTTTTTCATCATCATATTGTACATTCTTCATGGTTCATATTTCTTCACAAACAAACAAGTGTTGTTCTGGATATTTTGTCCATGCTCTATGAAAGACATGCATTCTCAAAGTGGGGTCTACCCCCGCCATTGTGTACATTGCGATATTCTTCCTTGGTGTAACTAATTGGTTATGGATTGGTGTACTACTTCCACTACTCTGAATACCTTTACAACTATACTTACTCCCTTCACTAACTACAAGTGTTTGTGATAGAGTTTAATATCTCAAAGATGCACATGGGGTCTTCTGTTTGACGTAGGGTAAGGCCTGAGTGGGGCTAATGGGATGTAATGTATCTCATTTTTCTAGAATGAGCTAACGATCCTTTTCCTTTTACTTTATGTGTAATATTCCTTTGATTTGGAGCACTTCAATGATGTATTTTTCCTCAATATCACTATGTTTTTATTCTCTATTAGCCATAGTCCTTTTCCTACTGTACCAAAATCTTTTTCAATTGCACAACAATCAAATATCTTATTTCGTACCACATTTTTCTTCTCTCGAAATTATCATTCAATCCATTCATTATTCATTCTTTTATTCATCCCTATTATTCATACACTCTTACCATCACCTGGTTATCCCCCAATCCCCTTATGCATGCTAAAATGCCTAGCTGGTAGGGTGATAAGATTCCAACTTCATAACCCCCTCATCACACAATAGCATCTTGACCCAAGTAGACAATGATTTCAAATATCTTCCATGCAGACCTTTCCATAATTATCTTTTAGTAGCACAATATGACTAGGTGTGATCTATAGAAAACTCACTAATATAACCCCCCAATACACTATCTAGCTATAAATCAACTGCGCGTGAGATCCGATTACTTATAGTATTAACTTGTTGAATCAACTTATGGGTCCAATTCTTTAGAAAAGTAGTGCAGAATGTTCAATTATTTTTTAGCTAACCTCTGTAACCACTCATCCAATAATATCAAGGAATCATCAAAGAAAATCTCATGTAAGTATGTAAATACATACCTCTGTAACCACTTCTCCAAGCTGATCTGAAGGTTCTTATTCTAATCTTTGTAAAAATTATGCTCCTTTGTCTCTAACCACTTTCCAATCTCTTCCTTATTCAGCCTCCTCATTCCCCTCAGTCCCAGATCTTTGTCCCAACAACATAACCATTTTTTGGTGTTCATTGGGAAGACCCAAGGTTCAACATGAATTCACCAACAAAACCCTCAGATACCGACCCTTTCGACATCACCCACAAGTAGGTGAAGTCTCACTTGAGGAATCTATGGGGACTGCAATAACTAGGTTTTTGCAGTTTTGAAGGGATGGGAGGAAATCTTCATAATTATTATACTTATCATTATTTCATTATATCTTATATCATGTTCACAAAAACATAAGAACATGTAACATATTCAAAATAACAGACATACATCATATGCCTGCAATAGAGACACCATATTTAATGTGGTTCACCCAAGATGGGATACATCCACAATGACTAGCTTGTTATTATATTATTCAGAATCATCCATCACAAAATATGTGCATCAGGCTCATACATCATGCCCTTTCCATTATCCTATTTCTCTATCTATCTCTGTCACACATTCCATCACATACATTCACTACTTCTTATTCTCTGATTTTCTCCCTACTCGATTTTGACTACTATCGATCCCAAAACCCTTACATATTTATATAATTACAATAGGGCTTATCCCTTTTAAATGGACCCAAAATTTCTAACGACTTCCAATGGTCTTCTTCCTTTTGCACGCGCTGGTCTTGAAAGTGCGCCAACTATCTTTCCTTCTTTCGTGTGTTCTATGCAGTTCCCAAAATTGGTCTCAAAATCCTATCCCAACATGCCATTTCCACCATCACCAGTGTTTTGAATCCAAATAGATGACACTAACATATATTTTGATTAATTCATCAGTGATGCCATGTAATGAGAAATAATGTTCCATTTTAGTGACCTAACCCATGGGGTCTAAGTCACCATATTTATTCACCTTGAATTTAGGAAGACATGAGTAATGAGCAAGGGGGTTAGAATAAAGGCCATGGACTGGGAAGAGTCAATTCCCTCTTGGTGTGAAGTTTGTTTAGAGGAGAGAGGATCCTTGGATTTAAAACCCCATGGGGTTAGGGATTTCATATCTGCAAAGAAGGCATCAAGTGTAGTGAGCCTAGAATTTATGGTAGTAATGTCTAAAGTAACTTGATCAAAAATGTGATCGTTCTTTTCTTGAGTGAATTTGAATGAAATTTCGAGGTTGGTGAAGGACTTGTCTAGGGAAGTGATGTAGTGGTCAAATTCATAGTTGTGGGTTTCCATTAGGGAGATAAGTTAGCAATAGTAGGGATGGTGGATCTATATAAAAGGGATGAGGAGAGGGTGGTATCATTGTGATCATCTTGAAAAGATTAATCTAGTAAGATGGGTCCCAAATAAGGATTCTGAGGAGGGTGGGTGGGTACACACAAAAAAGTCTTATGAGAGAGGGATACCACAACAATTAGTCCAAAGAGAGGAATCAAGTGGGATAGGTCCCAAATAAGTGTGTTGGTGGGACCACTATACTTTTTTTTTTACTCCTACAGATTTATACTATAGTATGAATAATAATGTGGTGATAGAGTGATTAAATTATTAATAATGAATATTGTGTAGGAATTGTGTAGTCTAGATGTAGGAAGTGGGGTTTCCCCCACTAGATGTGCAAAATTTCAAAATTGTTTCTATTTTGTACTAAATAGACACTAAGGGTTAGGGTTGTGAGGATTTCTAAGGACAGGAGAGAACTTTCTACTATAACTCTCTTATATACCAACAAGGTTCAACAGTAGTACTTGAACCAATACCTCAAGGCTCTAACTAAGGAGGGTTAACCATACCCTTAGTCATACTACCTGATTACCCAAGTACGTGAGATTAGTCTTACTGAGTGTTGTTTTCAATGCCACTATAGCAATTTGTGTTGAAATATTGTAACTTCGAAGAATATTTTACTTGAGAGAGAGTTGAATAATATTATGATATTATATTTAATTAGGCCTTATTGTGCCTTAGTAAAAGTCGGCCCTATTGTGCCTTGACAGTTAATTGTAAATTAAGAGGGTAAAGTGACAGGTCCACCCAGACCTAATTATAGGCTGGCCAGAACACTATTTATAAGAGAGGCCACTGCCTCATTTGGACACACACACACACACTTAGATCTACAGTGCACAAGTCTTGGAGGAGTAGTTGTTGCAACTGGGCGTGACGTCAAGGAGGGTTTTGGTCTATCTCTTGGTATCTCTTGGTTAAGTGGTGCCCTACTCTTCCTAGTGAAGTAGTAGAGGAGGATATTTTGTTCATTTTTTGGTCTATATATATTGAGTATGTTTTTGTTGGGTTTTCTTCCCCATGAGGGTTTACCAGGACAATTTGTGTGCCTCTATTGTTTATGTGATTGCCTCTCTTTCAGTGATCTTATTTATGCAGCTAATGTGCTAAATGATTATAATAATAAAGAAGAACTATAACTACTAGATGTATAAGTAAAACTCCAACATGGTATCAGAGTAAGCCTGAAAGAGACCAATTCACATTTTATAAAGAAGTATCTAGACTCAACACACCCTCTCCTAGATTCAGTTTTCAATGTTAGAACTGGTGCAAAATAAGGGTTTTTACATAAACCCTAAGGGTGACATTTTTACCTTTGTTGGAGAAAGTTGGTGAAACCAATACCATATAGGAGCTCTCCCTAGGAGGGTGCATCTAGTCCGTGGATCATAATTTTGAAATTCAAAGTTTGAGGAATTAGGGTGTCCTCATGAACCCTAGGTTGCAGTTGCAGTTGTAGTTGTAGTACCATTTGCAGTTGCAGTTGCAATTGAAGTATCAGTTGCAGTGCCAGTTCCTTCATTTGCAACACCAATTGTAGTGCCAGCACCAGCTACAGTACCAGTTGCATTGAAACTTCTTGTGAAGTGTTGGGACTGCTTTTTATTGTCCTAGTGTGCCTTACCGTAGAAAATATCCAGCTAACTTTAAGTTACAAGTTGAAGCATATTTGAATTTTTAAAGGTTCGTTATTGCTTGCCACAATTGTTGAATGGTTCCACTACCTGTCAATGTTGTCAGAGGTATGTACTTACATATGTTTAAATTTATCATTATTTTAAAGGGTATTTTCAAGAGAAAGGATATTTTTTCTAAACAACAACCGTAGATCTAGAGGGATCTCAGATACAACATATTCAGAGGAACTATGCACCCCAGGTTTGATTACTTTGATATGTCTCTCCTTGTTATGGAATTATTGTAATCTTATGAATATCCAAGTTGCATTTCGATTTGTTGAAGTTATCATACTAACCATTGGTCAAAATTAAAGTCAAAGTATTAGATTGATTAAAGTTGAGATTATAGAGTTTATTCCCTAACTCAAAATTCTATCAAGATATCATATTGTCTTAGTACAGAGGACAGGTTAAAAAAAGTACTTTTCATCTTGAGTGAAGGAGACTCAGAATAAAAGAAAAACACTTGTTGGGCACAGACCTATTTTGAGAAGAAAGGATAGTTTGAGTGCATGGATATTTTTGGAGAAAAGCTATATTTTGGGAAAGACCTAATTTTGGAATGTGTGTAATCGATGGTAAGAAAGAAGCATACAAAAAAAGAAGGAAAATCAACATGCAAAGAAAGAAAGCAACGTGGTGCGTAGGAAGGCAAGCCTAACTATGATAGGGTTAGAGTTTTGATAAAGATTGTAACAACTTTAAGCCTGTAAAATAGTATAAATAAGAACCTAGGAGGTCTAGTTCGGAGATCAATGGTTGTAAGTTCATATTTTTTGAATAATTGTAAGTCCAAGGTGAGATCAAAGAGTCAAGTAAGCCATATTTTGAGGGTTAGTTCACATGCTGAGGAGCCTAGTGTGATCTAGTCTTCCTCAAAGAGGTTCTTGAACCTCTTTAGGATTGTATGATGGAAGATGTAATGCGTGCAACACCATATTTTGCAATAGTCTAAATAAAAGAGAGGATAAGCCAAATATTTATGGACGTAGCCCAGGAGGGGGTGAACCACAGTAAAACATGTGTTATATGTGATGTTTATTGCATATTTATTGTCTATCAATGATTAGTTTATGAATGAATGGTTAAGCTAGATATATTATAATGCATGCATGGGCATAAAAGATGAATGAATCCTAGGAATATTTGAATGAATAACATGATGAATGCATCAATAAGGTGGAATCCACTCCCAGATCCCCACTCATTCCTATACTGCAAGAACTTAAGCATTGCATTCACCCATAAAGTTATCTCGGGTGAGACTACTTAGTGCACTCTATGCGTTGTGTTTCCTTTTGGTTTACCAGGAGGGCTGATAGTTTTAGAGGGTTTTGTTGGAAACTTGTTGAGATCCAAACCTAGGTCAGCCCTAGAAGAGAAACAAGAATATTAAACCAACAACACTAATCCTTGAGGATAAGACTCTAGGTTCCAGGTTTGATTGATTAAATTGATAAGATTCAAATTTACACATATCAAGTTTGATAATTGCTAAACACTATAGTTGTGATGGAAATCGTTTAACATTTCTATTATTGAATACTTGGTAGCATGTGAGCAGTATTGATATAAATTTTTACTGTAATCATTTAAGAGATATAACTAATGTCTCCTCTAGGGGAAAATTCTTATTTTGTTTTCAGGTTACCATGGAGGAATGATTGATCACAACACTACAAGAGTGTTTCAATCATTCCTTATTATTGTATTTCTTATTTTTTACCCTTGTTTCAAGCAAGTTAGAAGTGATAGCTCTAAAGGAGATACTGTGGATGTGATCCGTGGAAGAAACGTGAAAAGAATGAAAGTATAGAAGAGAATGTTTATAACATGGAATCCAACAAAGGAGGAGATTGAAAGATGGTTGAAAAAAAAGGAACTTGAGTTTTCATAGAAGGATAATAGAAAGCCTAAGTTAACACTACGCAAATATCTAGAGAAATACGTGTTTATCGACTTGCATGAGGTATTTTTCTATGATTTCCTACATTTGTTACAAGAGTGGTTATTGATGTTAAAACAAAACCACCCTACAAATTGAATCAGATAGTTGGAGTGGAATCATATGAATATCGCGCAGTTACAACAAGTTAATAAAAAATTTATGCACGCAATAGATTTCTAGTTAGACAGTATTGTTGTAGGGTTTATCATTGAATTTGCAGTAGGTACTACGAAGTCTTACAGTGTAACAGAGCAAGATTTTCTAAAAGGACCCAAAGGTAGGTATATCATATTGTTGTATACTTCAATCAATATTTTATTGTATAACAACGATGTGATGACCATGGAATCAAACAACTAAAATTCTCTGCGTGCATGGGGGAAGGGGGGAAGTTCTGACAAGAGGTGGATAAATGGAGGAAGAAATGTATAAGGAAAAGAAGGAGGCCATTGACCCAGTCATGATGGAGGAAGACTAGATAAAGAATATAATGGAAACAAATGGAAATACACACAATGGAGTACCCTACCAATATAAGATGAATAAAAAGAAGAGAGCCATAGTTGATAGAAAGGGATTGGAAAACGATGAAGAAGAGGTAGAGGATATCTAGGATGTGGAACAGATTGAGGAAATCCTATGCACAACATGTGAAAGGAAAAAATAGCATCCAAGGGCAGGAATAGAAGGAAGAAATCCAATCCAGATCAAAATAAGTGTGGAGCCTATAACCCCATGAGCGACTAGTACACCAGAAAGAACACCAACATCTAGATAATCGAATTTTAGTGGCAGAAGAATGACAGGGCAAGGATCCAGTCAAGGAGAATCAATTGGGGGATCTAGTACAAGAAGTAATAGTCAAATATATACACCGCACGGAGGTAGTAGTTCAACATAGTTTAAAATGGAATGACATGATCCCACTATCAGGTTACCAGAATTTTGGGGAGAGGCATCGAAGGACCCTGAAAAGAATTTATTCATCTATGAGAAGATCTGGGAAGAAAAGAAGATCAAATATGAGGACTCAAAACTTGTGCAATTATCTATCACACTAAGAGAATGTGCATTGGATTGGTACATGATCCTAGATGTAAACATTCCACCAGGAGTAACAAGGACCATTTCATACGTAAAAAAACTATTGATAAACTAATTTTAGAAGCTCATCTTAGAGGACCATTATATGAATGAAATGATTGAAATCAGGAAAAAACCAAGTGAGTCTATGTGGGAGTTTATCATAGGTTTAAATGATTGAAAGGTAAGTTGAAGTATGAAGTTACTTACATGCAACATAGGCACTTATTTGTGAACTCACTCTTACCATATTTAAATACCCATTAATACAACAGAAGTTCCAAACTCAAGAAGAGGCTCTGCAAGAAGCCTTACAACTGGAAGAGAACCAGTATCAAAAGACATATCTAACAATAGAGGAGATGAAAGAGGATCTGGAGAACCTAACATTTCAACTAAACCGGAATAAGGGAATAGAGAAAAGAGAATTTGTTTGGTGTACCACATGCAGGACATAAGTACACCATAAGAATGAATGTCAAAATTTCACACAGTACATGGAAGCAGGAGTACTAAAGCCCTTGCCAACAGGAGGACCATGGTGCGAGAGTTTTAAAACACATAGTCATGATCCATACCATTTTCCAATGATGCAGAAGTATAAGACAATAACCAAAAGTTCATACTACAATTTTTCAAGTCAGTTGGTCATGATGATAAAGATTGTATGATGATGGAGATGATGAGAGAAATAACTTCAGATACGTATAGGGTGCAAGAAGAAATTATGACAGAGAAAGTGGCACCTTAGTTCAACCAGGTACCACCTCCATACAATAATGTGCAACAACAGTATAATAGTGCACAATCGAAATACAACAACATGCAGCCACAGTATAACCTCATGCAGTATAACCATGTACCTCAGTACAATGCACTACAAGGATATTGAGGTGGAGGACGAAGTAGAGGAGGATTTGGATGAGGCAGAGGGATAATAGTGTGCCAAAACTACCAATAGAAAAGATCTTATGCAAGGTAATGTTCACTTCCACCAGCGACATGTATGTATTGTCGTGCAACAGACCATTATACAAAAGACTATACAACACTCTTGAGAAAGATCCAAGAAAAGAGGAACCAAAACAACCAGAATGTATAATGGATTTTTGTAGAAGCTAGGGATGATGGAAGAAACATCAATATAGTCATATGAGAAGGATCTAAGATAGGAGTCAATGCAGCAAGAAAAGATCCAACGCAACACCAATGGGTGAAGAATTATACTNCTTTTCATCTTGAGTGAAGGAGACTCAGAATAAAAGAAAAACACTTGTTGGGCACAGACCTATTTTGAGAAGAAAGGATAGTTTGAGTGCATGGATATTTTTGGAGAAAAGGTATATTTTGGGAAAGACCTAATTTTGGAATGTGTGTAATCGATGGCAAGAAAGAAGCATGCAAAAAAAGAATGAAATCAACATGCAAAGAAGGAAAGCAACATGGTGCGTAGGAAGGCAAGCCTAACTATGATAGGGTTAGAGTTTTGATAAAGATTGTAACAACTTTAAGCCTGTAAAATAGTATAAATAAGAACCTAAGAGGTCTAGTTCGTAGATCAATGGTTGTAAGTTCATATTTTTTGAATAATTGTAAGTCCAAGGTGAGATCAAAGAGTCAAGTAAGCCATATTTTAAGGGTTAGTTCACACGCTGAGGAGCCTAGTGTGATCTAGTCTTCCTCAAAGAGGTTCTTGAACCTCTTTAGGATTGTATGATGGAAGATGTAATGCATGAAACACCATATTTTGCAATAGTCTAAATAAAAGAGCAGAGAAGCCAAATCTTTATGGACGTAGCCCAGGAGGGGGTGAACCACAGTAAAACATGTGTTATATGTGATGTTTATTGCATATTTATTGTCTATCAATGATTAGTTTATGAATGAATGGTTAAGCTAGATATATTATAATGCATGCATGGGCATAAAAGATGAATGAATCCTAGGAATATTTGAATGAATAACATGATGAATGCATGAATAAGGTGGAATACACTCCCAGATCCCCACTCATTCCTATACTGCAAGAACTTAAACATTGCAGTCACCCATAAAGTTATCTCAGGTGAGACTACTTACTGCACTCTGTGCGTTGTGTTTCCTTTTGGTTTACCAGGAGGGCTGATAGTTTTAGAGGGTTTTGTTGGAAACTTGTTGAGATCCAAACATGGGTCAGCCCTAGAAGAGAAACAAGAATATTAAACCAACAACACTAATCCTTGAGGATAAGACTCTAGGTTCCCGGTTTGATTGATTAAATTGATAAGATTCAAATTTACACATATCAAGTTTGATCATTGCTAAACACTATAGTTGTGATGGAAATCTTTTAACATTTCTATTATTGAATACTTGGTAGCATGTGAGCAGTATTGATATAAATTTTTATTGTAATCATTTACGAGATATAACTAATGTCTCCTCTAGGGGAAAATTCTTATTTTGTTTTCAGATTACCATGGAGGAATGATTGATCACAACACTACAAGAGTGTTTCTCTCATTCCTTATTATTGTATTTCTTATTTTTTACCCTTGTTTCAAGAAAGTCAGAAGTGATAGCTCTAAAGGAGATATTGTGGATGTGATCCGTGGAAGAAACGTGCAAAGAATGAAAGTATAGAAGAGAATGTTTATAACATGGAATCCAACAAAGGAGGAGATTGAAAGATGGTTTAAAACAAAGGAACTTGAGTTTTCATAGAAGGATAATAGAAAGCCTAAGTTAACACTACGCAAATATCTAGAGAAATACATGTTTATCGACTTGCATGAGGTATTTTTCTATGATTTCCTACATTTGTTGCAAGAGTGGTTATTGATGTTAAAAGAAAACCACCCTACAAATTGAATCAGATAGTTGGAGTGGAATCATAAGAATATCGCGCAGTTACAACAAGTTAATAAAAAAATTATGCACGCAATAGATTTCTAGTTAGACAGTATTGTTGTAGGGTTTATCATTGAATTTGCAATAGGTATTGCAAAGTCTTACAGTGTAACAGAGAAAGATTTTCTAAAAGGACCCAAATGTAGGTATATCATATTGTTGTATACTTCAATCAATATTTTATTGTATAACAACGATGTGATGACCATGGAATCAAACAAATAAAATTCCCTGTGTGCATGGGGGAAGGGGGGAAGTTCTGACAAGAGGTGGAGAAATGGAGGAAGAAATGGATAAGGGAAAGAAGGAGGCCATTGACCCAGTCATGATGGAGGAAGACTAGATAAAGAATATAATGGAAACAAATGGAAATACACACAATGGAGTACCATACCAATATAAGATGAATAAAAAGAAGAGAGCCATAGTTGATAGAAAGGGATTGGAAAACGATGAAGAAGAGGTATAGGATATCTAGGATGTGGAGCAGATTGAGGAAATCCTACGCACAACATGTGAAAGGAAAAAATAACATCCAAGGGAAGGAATAGAAGGCAGAAATCCAATCTAGATCAAAATAAGTGTGGAACCTATAACCCCATGAGCGACTAGTACACCAGAAAGAACACCAACATCTAGATAATCGAATTTTAGTGGCAAAAGAATGACAGGGATAGCATCCAGTCAAGGAGAATCAAATGGGGGATCTAGTACAAGAAGTAATAGTCAAATATATACACCGCACAGAGGTAGTAGTTCAACACAGTTTAAAATGGCATGACATGATCCCACTATTAGGTTACCATAATTTTGGGGAGAGGCATCAAAGGACCCTGAAAAGAATTTATTCATCTATGAGAAGATCTAGGAAGAAAAGAAGATCAAATATCAGGACTCAAAACTTATGCAATTATCTATCACACTAAGAGAATGTGCATTGGATTGGTACATGATCCTAGATGTAAACATTCCACCAGGAGTAACAAGGACCATTTCATATGTAAAAAAACTATTGATAAACTAATTTTAGAAGCTCATATTAGAGGACCATTATATGAATGAAATGATTGAAATCGGGGAAAAACCAAGTGATTCTATGTGGGAGTTTATCATAGTTTTAAATGATTGAAAGGTAAGTTGAATTATGACGTTACTTACATGCAACATAGGCACTTATTTGTGAACTCACTCTTACCATATTTGAAATACCCATTAATACAATAGAAGTTCCAAACTCAGGAAGAGGCTCTACAGGAAGCCTTACAACTGGAAGAAAACCAGTATCAAAAGACATATCTAACAATAGAGGAGATGAAATAGGATTTGGAGAACCTAACATTTCAACTAAACAAGAATAAGGGAATAGAGAAAAGAGAATTTGTTTGGTGTACCACATGCAGGATAGAAGGACACCATAAGAACGAATGTCAAAATTTCACACAGTACATGGAAGAAGGAGTACTAAATCCCTTGCCAACAAGAGGACCATGGTGCGAGAGTTTTAAAACACATAGTCATGATCCATACCCTTTTCAATGATGCAGAAGTATAAGATAATAACCAAAAGTTCATACTACAATTTTTTCAAGTCATTTGGTCATGATGATAAAGATTGTAGGACGATGGAGATGATGAGAGAAATAACTTCAGATACGTATAGGGTGAAAGAAGAAATTATGACAGATAAAGTGGCACCTTAGTTCAACCAGGTACCACCTCCATACAATAATGTGCAACAATAGTATAATAGTGCACAATCGAAATACAACAACATGCAGCCACGGTATAACCTCATGCAGTGTAACCATGTACCTCAGTACAATGCACTGCAAGGATATCGAGGTGGAGGACAAAGTAGAGGAGGATTTGGATGAGGTAGAGGGATAATAGTGTTCCACAACTACCAATAGACAAGATCTTATGCAAGGGAATGTTCACTTCCACCAGCGACATGTATGTATTGTCACGCAACAAACCATTATACAAAAGACTATACAACACTCTTGGGAAAGATCCAAGAAAAGAGGAACCAAAACAACCAGAATGTATAATGGATTTTTGTAGAAGCTAGGGATGATGGAAGAAACATCAATATAGTCATACGAGGAGGATCTAATATAGGAGTCGATGCAGCAATAAAAGATCCAACGCAACACCAATGGGTGAAGAATTATACTAAACCACATAAGTAGTTTGATGCACAAAAATAAAAGGAAACATTCAAGGAGGCAAGAAAAGAGTTTCTCAAGTAAAATGTTGTGTGTACATCAGTCGCGCAACACAATCAGAATGTACCAATGTATGAAATTCCATCCTCAATGGACCACACCAGTGAAGCACAACCTTTAGAGAAAGTAAGTAACATAAAAACTTTTCTGCAATCTTGTGTTAAGTTATTAAAGGATCCATCATCTGTCGAGATCTAACAAAATATGCTATAAATATGTAACACATAAGTAGAAGGGAAATTAGAGTAAAAAATAGGCAATTATCTCCATACAAGAAGAAGGACAAGCAGGGAATTCAGCCTAATTGCCAATATTGGGGATTTCAATATGAGTGATATTACACTGGACTTGGGATATGAAGTAAATGTATTACCTAAGAATACATGGAAGTGCATGGGATAAACCACACTAGTCTATTCACCTGTCCAGTTGAAATTAGCGAATCAACACCAATTTTTACCATTTGGAAGGCTTAAAGGTGTGACCATAGATTTGGATGGAGTGTGCACTATGGCATACTTTGAAGTAATAGAGATAGTAGATGGCACAACACCTTATCCAWCATTGCTTGGATTGGATTAAGAATGTGATAACYGGKCCATAATCAACTTGAAGAGAAGGAAAATGACRTTTGAATTAGGTGAATATAGAKTCATTGCACCATTAGATCCTTCAGAAGGAGAAAGTTTTGTAGAACCSACTTGTTTAGATTTGGAGGAAATAAACCAGTTGTACAAAACCACCACATGCAAAKAATATTATGTCAACCCAACTGCAKATAGGGTACTCAGCTRGAGAAGTATCACATCATGTGATTTTGAATCAGGAACAGGTTTGGAGAATTGGCAAAAAATATTACATGAAGTTTCCACGAGAAGGTGCGCAAGAATAGACCATGCAATAAGATGGGTTGGTATAGAGATAAGAGAACCTCCCATCTTTCATGGGGTAAATGACTTAGAGGAATTTCTAACAAAATATGAAGAGGAAGTGTTAGAAAATGAGAGACTCTTAGCCCTAGATATTCCACTCAAGGCCACACCTGCAATATAGTGGGGTGCACACAAAGAAACAATTCACGATTGGTACCAATTTAAATGGTTACTGCACACTAGATTCGATGCAGAACATGGGAGAAATAAAATACAGATGTATAATGGGCAAGGAAAACCAATAGAATACTTGGAGAAGTGCATAGCACAATGGATGATGACACCACCAAAAGAATGGCCTCATCACTTCATCAATACATTGGAAGGAATCCCAGAGAACTGGTATGTAGACTAGGAGATGCGCAGAGGAACTACATAATGGAAAACATTACAACATAACTTTGTAGTAACTTTCTCATTTGAACATGAGAACCCCAAAATTGATTTAGAACTGAAGAAGATAAGAGGTGTGATATTTATTGATGAACTAGAGGTTGAAATCATGACAGACTATCAACAACAGAATATACCGACAGTCAAAGAACTACTTCCATGCTATCATGCTGAAGAGGAAGCACCAGATGAACATGATCCGCACAACATTCAAATTACATAAATTGACAGAGAAAGAGAGGTGGAAGGTCCATCTCTGGATTTAGAAGTATTTGTTGCACTAATCAAAGTGAATAAATTCAACATTGGAACAAATGATAATCCCAAAATGGAAAGTATTGAAGACTATTTGGATGAACAAATAGTATAAATAATAACATAGTTACTTCACAAATATATTGACTTGTTCCCAAAAACCTTTACGGAGATGAAAGGCATAGAAAGAGAGTTAGGAGAGATGAAAATATGTCTTAAACCTGAGGCAATACCTATCAGGCAGAGACCTTATAGAATGAATCCAGTATATAAGAATAAAGTGAAGGAAAAAATTGACAGAATGTTGGAAGCTAATATCATAGAACCATTAGAGGAATATGAATGGATAAGTCCTATGGTAGTCCAAGAAAAGAAACAAGGGAGGATAACAATTTGTTTAGATCAGAGGAAAATTAATGATTCTTTATTACATGGCCCTTTCCCTACCCCTTTTACAGATGTATTCTTAGAGAATGTGGGAGGCCAGGAAGCATATTCATTTAAAGATGGATTCCCAGGTTATCATCAGATCAAAATACCTCCATAATACATRTATAATACTACTTTTTCTACATAATGGGGATCCTATCAATACATAGTYATGCCATTTGGGCTAAAGAATGCACTAGCCATTTTTTTAAGAGTAGTCATAGCTACTTTTAAGGAATTCATACATCAGTTTCTATAAGTATATCTGGATGATTGGACTGTATATAGTCTATTAAAGGACCATGTATAATTATTAAGGATAATGTTGGAAATGTGCAATAAATGTCAGATATCATTAAACATCAAGAAATGCATTTTTGGGACACATTTTGGAATATTGTTGGGACATATGGTGTGTAAACAAGACTTACTAGTAGATCCTTCCAAGATTACAGTTATTGCAAACTTACCACCACCAAAGTCAGTGCACCAATTGAGAGAAACAATGGGACATACAGGCTATTACAGGAAAATTATAAATGGGTATGTGCAGATTACTGTGCCAATGAAAAAAATGTTAAAGAAGGATATCAGATTCCAGTGGAATGAGGAATCTCAACAAGGGTTGGACACCTTAAAATAAAATATGGTCACAACACCTATATTAGTATTCCCATATTTGGAAAAGACATTTCATGTGCATGTAGACGCATCAGCAATAACACTTGGAGAAATTATGGTTGAGCCAAGCATAGGGGAATTAGACCATCCTATAGCCTTTGTAATCAGAAAATTGTCAGAATTAAAGAAGAATTACAACACCAAAGAAACAGAAGGCCTAGCCATGGTGTATGCACTTCAGAAGTTCAGGCACTATTTACTAAGTAAACACTTTAAGATGTTCACAGATCATTATGTTCTCAAATATCTAGTCAACAAGACAGTGTTGGGGGGGAGGATATGTAGATGGCTATTGTTATTCCAAGAATTTGATTTCGAAGTGATAATCAAACCAGGGAAGGTGAATGCAGGACCTGATCACCTGTCAAGCGTAACTAATGGAGAAGAACCCACTAACCTAGAAGAAAACTTCCATGATGCACAACTATTTTCAGTACAAGTAGTTGATGAATACTATGTTGATATTATTGAATACTTAAGTACATGGAGTGTGCCACAAGAGTTTATTACTATGTAGAAGAAAAATCTAGTAGTCAAAGTTGTAGGCTATCAACTTATTGCAGGACACTTATATAAGATGGGTGCGGATAGCATTTTGAGAAGGTGTGTATTAGAACATGAAAGGCCCAAAATTTTGGCAAAATCTCATGGAGGTATAGCTAGAGGACATTGTGCAGAAAAAGATACCACACAGAAGGTATTGCATGCAGGATTATGGTGGCCAATAGTCCATAGATATGCCAAGGAATATTGCCATAAATATGATGTCTATAAGAGGGTTGGAAAACACAAAAGAAGGGATGAGATGCCCCTAAGACCACAAGTAACCTTGCAGGTATTTAAAAAATGGGAAATAGACTTTGTTGGACCAATGCATTCACCAAAAAAAAGATCAAAAGATAGATATATCATTACTATGATCAAATACTTAACAAGATGGGCATAAGAAACACCAATAAAAGACTGCAGTGCAGATACAACAACACACTTCTTGTTTGAGAAAGTGATCACCAGATTTGGATGTCCAAGGATTTTTATGAGTGACTAAGGCACTCACTTTATCAACAATACCATCAGGGCTATGACTAAGCAGTTTGAAGTCTATCACCAGAAGAGTACACCATACCATCCTTAGGAAAATGGGATGGTAGAATCCTTCAATAAGATCTTGGAGAATGCTCTGACATAGGTATGCAATGTCAACAGGGATGATTGGGACTTGAAAATACCAACAGTACTATGGGAATATAGGAATACATGTAAGAAGTTGACAGGACAGATGCCATTCATATTGGTGTATGGGCAAGAAGCAGTGGTACCATTAGAATTTATGGTATCCAGTCTGCGTGTAGCACCAATTACCAACATGAAAGAAAGAGGTGCAGTAAAGGAGAGGTTAAATCAACTAATGGAGATGGAAGAGGACATGATTTTGGCAGGATTTCACCAATAAGTGAAGAAAGCAAGAGACAAATCTTGGCATGACAAACATATTAAGAAGAACAATTTTAAGGAGGGAGACCTAGTTCTTATTTATGATGGTAATTTTTTTCAACATCCTGGTAAGTTTAGAATGCATTGGCTAGCGCCATATGAAGTAAATATTGTCACATATGGGGGATATGTATACCTAAAGGACTTGGGAGGAACAAAACTCAAAGAAATGATCAGCGATAGTCGGCTGAAAATGTACAGGAACAGTCGACCTCCTAACCCTTAAAATTCACAACATAGTGAGAGGGAATGTATATAGTTTACCATAGCAGAGATTAGGACAGAAAAATGATAAAAAGAAATAAAAAGGAGAAAAAAAAAAAATACAACAATAGAAAATGGGAGAAAACAAAAAAAGACACAGAAGTTGATTGGACCATAAGAAAG